>JBBPBX010023936.1:27216-40108 GCA_038048925.1 Garcialebias charrua
TATATATATATGCGATATATATATATATATGCGATATATATATATATATATATATATATTTATATATAGTAAGTAAGTAAGTAAACTTTATTTATATAGCACCTTTCACAGACATTGACATCACAAAGTGCTTCACAAGCAAAAATAAAAAGAGAAAAAATACATAAAATTAATTAAAAGCCAGTCTGAATAAATACGTTTTAAGATCTTTTTTAAAAGAGTCGATAGAGTCTGAGCTGCGCAGTGACAGAGGGAGAGCGTTCCAAAGCCTCGGGGCCATCACTTGGAATGCTCTGTCTCCACGTGTTTTAAAATACGTTCTTGGTACCATCAGTAGCATTTGATTTGAAGATCTCAAAGTCCTGGTGGGACGGAGAGGCTTCAAAAGGTCCGATAAATATTTGGGAGCCTGACCATGCAATGCCCTGAAAGTTAAAACCAAAATTTTAAAATGACTCCTGAAATGCACGGGGAGCCAATGCAGGGAGGCCAGAACAGGAGTGATATGAGCTCTTCTATTGGTTCTAGTTAGCAGCCTTGCTGCAGCATTTTGCACAGACTGAAGTCGAGCTAAAGAAGATTTGTTCAGACCCATTAAAAGACTGTTACAGTAATCTAACCGAGACGAAATAAAAGCATGAACAATCATCTCCAGTTCCTTCTGTGATACAATACATCGTAATTTTGAAATGTTTCGTAGATGATAAAAACAATTTCGAACTAACAATTTACAATGACTGTCCAAAGATAAAGAACTATCAAAGACGACACCCAAATTTCTGATGTTCTTATTAACTGAAAGATTTAAAAACGTAAGATGCTGTTGGATAATTTGGATTTTATCATCAGGGGCAATGATAAGAGTCTCGGTTTTATTTGCATTTAACTGCAGATAATTGTCGTTCAGCCATGATTTGATGTCCAACAGACAGTTTCTGAGTTCAGTCAATTTATGGAACTCAGAAGTTCGAAAAGAACAGTACAGCTGGATGTCGTCAGCATACAAGTGATAAGATACATTACTGTAACGTTTCAAAATAAAACCTAAAGGGCGTAAATACAATAAAAAGAGGATATATATACAGTATATATATAAGATATATATACAGTATATATATATATAGATGTTAGTTTTTTTTCCCTAAGAGTGATTTTAGCTCATGCTGTTTGTTAGTTGGTGTATGTTTTAACTGTACAGTGATGGCTTGTGAACAATGTCATTCTCTCAAACACACGAGCATGCAACAACTATGGAGAGAGATGGCAAAGTGTTTGCAGATGACACTGGAAGTGCTCCAATTAATTACAAAAGAGGTTAACTTTGGTTAACAAAGTTTCACAAAGCAAATGCTCAGTGTTTCAGCCAACTTGGAGCCTAACTTTCAGTTTTATGAAGCTTTAGTGTCAAATTAAAACAAAGTCACACACAGTTCTTCAAAACTCTGCAGCAGGTCCACTGGGTCTTTCTGTCACTGCAGAGGAATGCCTAACATTCCTTCCTAATGTAAACACAACAACCTTCTCACTTATAATCTGCCTCACGGAGCCTGTTTCTGCACTCTGACACATCTGTTTTTTTTTTAACAGCGTTTGAACAACTGAAGGGCACCTACACTCAGGGGTGCAACTACGTCACAAGCACTGATTTAGCAGTAATTTTAATTTATAAAAATGGGAAAAAAAGTTATAGCCGAGGAAGTCTTAATCCTGAGGTTGCAGGTTCAATCCCAGGTGTTAAACAAAATATTTCATGAGAATTCACTCTCTGTGGCTGCTGAAATAGACAATAATAATAATAAATTGAACTGTAGGCTTAAATTTTTTTTATTACAGCATGAAGTAAAGTGATAAGTACAACATACATTTAGAACAGTAACAATTTTGACTATATTTTAAGCACTGTTACAAATGGGGAGTGAATTTAAAGGATGCAGCCTTTCTCATTGGGGCAATAAAGCAGTCACCCAATCATGCATTTGAAATGTGAATCAGCTGTTGGGCCTGGTGCTGCATGGTCCCATCTTTCTTCCCCATTTCCGCTCTGCTGAACCTTAGCTATGAAGTGATCTTATTGTTTTACAGATTAAAGATTTTTGAGTTCAAGACCAGAACTTACTGGCTGTTATATAATGTATCTCTAACCCTTTTTTTAAACCTAAACTAGCAGCATGTGCAAGCCTTTATAGAGATGGCATGTCCTTACAGATTTCTGCTCTGCCTGCTCTTCTCTGATCCTGCCTCTGTTTTTGTGTTCACACTTAAATATTTAAACCTCATCCAGCCTTTACTCGGTCTTCAGTAATAACTCCTCACCATCTTGTATTCATTGTCAGCTCAAGGCTCTGCTGCTGTCAGAGAAACAACACGGGCGAGCTGGGTGGTTTATCTGAGACGAGCAGCAGGAGCTGCTGTGTCGTCAGCGCCTCGGCTCTCCTGGTGCTATCACTGGGAGGAGAGGTCCTGCAGTCAAGGAAAGCTGTTGTCTCTTGACTCATTTATTGTCTTTGACGTACAAGGGATTTGTTGCATCCTTGGTAATCTCTCCACCAAACTAAAAGCGTCTGAAAATGCAGCGTTATCCACAGGCTAGTTCTCTTCAAGTCCTTGTTTAAACTATAATCACATCAGAGAAAAACACTCAGATCATCAGTGCCGTTAGAGACAGCCCTCTATCTTTTGACACTTTATAGTGTGAACATACCGGTAGTTACAGGTTGTCCTCGACTTACGTACGAGTTCCGTTCCTACGCATCGTTCGTAACCCGATTTTGCCGTAAGTCCGACACCACACGAACCGCCACTTATACACGTACATGTACGGTACTGTACAGTTAACAAGCACTTCGCCTATCCTAACACAGTACCCTACATAATTATCAAAAAACACATACATTTGGATAAATAAAAAATATTAATTTCTTACTTTGAGCTGGTCAAGCCTGTCTCCGTCTTTTAGCATGTTAGCTCTTGCACGTCCGAGCTCCGCAGCTTCGTGCTGCTCCACGCGGTCCAAACTGTTTACAGGAAGGACTGTTAGCATGTTAACTCCATACATTTGGAGCCATCATGAAAGGAAAAAGAGTTAATAACTTACTGGCAGCCGTTTCTCTGCGGTGTCCATCCAAAAAGGCTGCCCCGCGTTAGCTGATGTTAGCCCCGCCATTGGCTGCGCCCGTTAGCATGTTATCTCGTTGCTCCTCCAGTGCAGCTCGCTGTCTGCTGTTTCACCCGGTCCACAGCGTCGTTTTCCTTCGTCCATCGGCGGCTGCTGCTCCGTGCCTGAGACGTCCACAGAGTTCACAGAGAGTTTCCAGCTCATTTATCTGTATGAGGCAACCTCTTATCGGACACACAGTCCTCCAAAGCCGGCTGTCTTAGCCGGAGCTAACCGAAGCTAACCACAAAATGGCGGACTCGGCGGCAGTGCCGGAAACTAGCGGAAACTGTCGGAAACTGCGCAAATAGGACTAAAAATTATTACTGTACAGTATTTGTATATTATGGCTTAAGGTTCTTTTGTGGCATTACAGTATTCTAAACAAAACCTAAATAAAAAAACTTGTGAAGGGGACAACAGATATTTTCTAAATATTTAGAAATGTATGAAATTCTATTATTTAAATTAGACCCTAAAATTAAATTGAAAGAATATGAACTTGTATAACTGCACGGTCACATGAAATCAGTATACAGCAGTACAGTAAGTGGTAGTTTATTTTACTATTTTAAGCCCTTCCTACACGCTTGCAATATTCTAAACAATGTTTCTAAATTCTAAACGCTCTTTAAGAGCACAGAATGTCATGAAGTCGGTTCTCTGCCACGGCTGCACTCTGCACTCTCGGCTACGCCCATTTCTCTGCTGCTGAACAGAGATCGACAGAGGAGGGAGGAGGAGCTGCTTTAGGAAGCTTCTCCTGCAGTGTGGGCTGCACACAGGTGCAGCAGGTGCAAAATAATTTTAAAATAATTTATTTTAAATAAAAATTCCATGCCTCAGCCAATTGTGTGTTGTCGAATTTTAGTTTGAAAAACTGCCATCGAGCGAGTCTGCAATAAACGAACCGCGAAGTAGCGAGGGACTACTGTAGTTTGATAGATTAATATTTATTGTTCCCAAAGGGAAATTCAAATATCAAAACACAAGAAATACATACTTATATTATATTATATATTGCCTATACTGTACAGTAATTATTTATATACAAGATAAAAACTACAAAAAAATAAAATTGTTTTTACTTTTTCTATGCCTAACAAATTGACTACTGTAATCAAAGTGTTCTGATAGGGATTTATGAATCTTTGTGCTGTCAAAAAGTAAACTTAATTTAAATCTATTGAGGTTGTTTCCATGCTCTTATCTTGAAGCGGTGCTGCCCTCCAATAAACACCCCCAAGCTCAACGGGCTTCTGGATCAGGGAACCCCCGACCTACGTACGAGTTTGGGACCTAAGAACCGTTCGCAGCTCGATCCGTTCGTAGGTAGGGGGTGAAAATTATATTTAAAAAAAAAAATTATTCATTCATTCATTCATTCAACCTTTATTTATCATGCTAACGGAGCGCGCGCACACATTTAAGCATGTAAAGTAGTGTACTGTAATGTTAAACATTGCTATTCACATTTACAGAATAAATAAAAATATATTTTCTTACTTTGAGATGGTCAAAGCCGACATCTTAGGTTGCCATGCGTTGATTGTTGTCGGGCCTAGCAGCCCCGCCGGCCGGCCAGTGAACCACCGCAGCCGCTCCAGACCTGTGTTAGCTAGCTGGCTAGCTTCTGCTAGCCAAGCCATGAGCTGGTGTTGGAGCGGCGGCGCGATCAATCTGCAGCTTCTGCTGCTGCCTTAGACATCCACAAAGTTCACAGAGACGTTTCCAGCTCGTAATTAATCCATATGAAGCCATCCTGGTCACCAGTCTTCGGCCGGCTACCGTGTTAGCTCCCGTGTTAGCTTCTGGAGCTAGCCAGGCCAGAGCCAGGCCGGAGGTGTAGCCAGGCCGGCCGGAGGTGTTCGCACGGCGGCCTGGCACGATCGGCGATAAATCCGCTGCTGCTTGAGACATCCACAAAGTTCACAGAGACGTTTCCAGCTAGTAATTAATCCATATGAAGCCATCCTGGTCACCAGTCTTCGTCCAGCTCTCGGCAGCTAACCTAAGATGGCGTCCGGTGTTCTACATTAATTTGTAACCGGAGACCCCAGTGACTGAACCTAAAATAGCGTCCGGTGTTCTACATTAATTTGTGACCGTGTAAACTGAAGACCTACTTCCTGTTGCCAAAAATTGCTCAAAAATGATCAGAAATGATCTTTTTTATCATAATTATTATTTATAAAGCCTTTAAAACAACCAGAGCTGCAACAAAGTGATGTACACATGAAATTAAGAACATTTAAACACAAAAAAAAAAAAAAAAAAAAATTTTTTTTTTTTTTTTTTAATTCATATTTTTATTAAATATGATATGTTCGTAGGTCCCGTGGTTCGCAGGTCGATGGGGTCGTAGGTCGGGGGTTACCAGATCGACTGGGTTGGACCACTCACTAAGAGCTCTAGAGGAAATAAATATTTTCTCACGGTAACCTGTGCATTCACCAAATGGGTAGAATGCCTACCAGCTCCTAACGACACAGCACAAACCACTGCTATGTTGTTAATGAATCATATATTCTCAAGGTTTGGACTTCCCCTTAGGGTGAACTCAGACCAAGGTACACACTTCACAGGTGAAGTGATGAAAGAACTGTGGAAGACGCTAGGCGTCAAGGCCAACTTTCATGTCGGCTACCACCCACAGGCTTCAGGCCAAGTAGAGAGAGCAAACAGAACTGTGGTGAGTATTTTGAAGAAATACGTGGCTGCAAACCACAAGGACTGGGACGTGAAACTCCCTCTGGTCCTCATGGCCATAAGAGCCACTCCACACACATCAACTGGCATCTCTCCCTTCGAGATGATGACCGGTCGACAAATGACTCTCCCTCTACACCTGTTGTACCAACCAGGCGACGCCGCCATGGCGACAGCCTACACTACACAACAATACATGAAAGATTTGAATGTACACCTCAGAAACACTTTTGCTTTCGCCCAGAAAAACCTGGAAAAATCCGCTGAAGGACGTAAGGCGTACTACGACCAAAAGGCCTCTCACAATGAACTCCAAGTGGGAGACAGAGTCTGGTACTATACGTTCGCCCCAGCAACCGGGAAAGGAGGGTCCGAGACCGGAACTCTCGCCCGCAAACTAATGCCCAGGTGGACTGGACCTCATCTGATAACAGACAAAGTGTCCTCAGTCGTCTACGAAATCAAAATCAGCAAAGGCCGCAAAGAGCCAATTGCTAAATGGGTACATCGAAATCAGATCAAACCTTACAAGGCGTTCAATGACTCCACAAAAGACAAAGATCTCACAAACTCACCGACTTCATGGGATAATAAGGTCGTCCAAACACAAGATAGTAAATAAACTAATCAGGTTTGAACTACCGTATTTCCCACCCTATAAGTCGCATTGTCCAATTTGAACTTAGAAACGCTAAGCCTAAAACCCACAACAAAAAACTAACCTTAACAACCGTTTAAATCCACGAGATTTAATTTGACCTCGGTCATAAAGTTGAGACCTGTTTTCTTGTGTGTTGCACTTTGGAATCTGACGACAAGAGTGTGTCGAAGCAGTGAAACGTTGTTTCCGTGTTGTTTAGTCATTACTGTTGTCATTAGTTGAGATTGTTTGGTTCTGAACACTCCCAGCCAAAAAGGTTTTGTATTAACATTGGTTAATGAATGATATGGATTTAACTATGCCAACATGCAGTTCGTTTTGTTAAATCTCAATCGTCGAAGAGTCAATGTAGTTTAAAGCTACTCAAGGTACCATAAACTATATTGACCTCACAATTTCTAAATTGAACCGATTCGATCGTTTCTATTCTAGATTGTCTATTCATTTTGATGAGTCTCGCCATAGACTTCAAAATTTATTAGGAATACCAAATCCTACGTCGTGCGTCTAAAAGACAACAGACATTTAGATCAAACTATATTTCATTTTTCTATTTTAGTTTAACCTAAACTAAGTAATGAATGGAGGAATAGTTTGGAATTAGAGGCCTTCGTTACAGAAGCCCTCCAAAATTCTATAGGTACAGATCCCTATACCTAATTTATAGATTTGATCCACCCCTTAATTGGTAATTGTAGCTGATCTAAACCATGATAGCTTACATACCAGGTGCATATAGGTAAGGCTTAATGTAAAATCCCAATCATAAGCCCACCTTAAAAACCACATAAATGCATGACACATAGAACCAGAGTGGCACGGACTGGAAACCAACCAGCCTCCAACCATCGATGTGGGGACATGCAACTCCAACGTTGGTCTTCAACCTTCATCCAAGGGTCGCCTCCTCTGCGTCAATCGAGGGATCCCCTCTACATGCTGATTATGAAAACAATTGTTGCTGATCATTCAACAAAACTAATCGTTGGGGATTTACTGCTGTGGAATTACCGCTGTGGATTATAAGACTTTGCTTTCCAAGGGATCACAGACTTTGTTTTCCAAGAGTTAACAGACTTTGTTTTCCAAAGGATTAAAAGCTTTTCGCAATGGGATTACCTACGAACAGTATGGAATTTCCAAAAACTTTATGGGATTATAATTTTTGATTTTTTTTTTTCCACTTGCTGGATTACTTCAAGATCAAAGACAGTTCAAGGTTTCCTTTCGTGTTGGACCCCATCCCCAAGGACTGGCGATGGCTTCCAAAAGGGGGGAGATGTAGTGGACCTACCCAGGGTCAAATTAAGGTTTTTGAACTGTCCAGTGATGACCTTTACTGACCTCTCAGTAAAGCAAGACATTTACTACAAATTATTCATTTAGCTATAATCTGATAACATAGTCACCAATAAGAGACTATTTCTATCTTTGATTTTAGGCTGATGTGATCAAATGAATAATTTTATTTGTAAGAGCATCAGTACATTTTAATGTCAGATAAATCAAATACTCTGCTTAATTCAAAATGTTGTACATGGAGGATTTCTCCTCTCCTCTCGAACTTGCATGTGAAGATAAAAGGAACACTTTATCTCATTCATTTTAGCTTGAGCTCAGGACAATCTAGACACCCAAAGACTTTTGTTTTTGTCCTATTTAATAATCAAGCTATTATCATTAATAGGTCCCATATGTGATGCTTAATGACGTTGTTTTAATCAAACCAACAGTATTTTGTTAAAGTGTTAAAGCAAAGGAATCAGTTTTATGATAAAATGCTGACATCTGAAACTAACACTTTATCTTTCTGACAAACTAATCTTTTGACCCCCTTTCAACATGTTGATGTCATCCTCACATCAACTTATGATGCCATTCGGCCAATCAGAAAGAACACATTTTCTGGGTCACGTCTCAGTTAAAACCTTCACATTTTACTTTCAAAAGAAGTCTGCTGGAGTAAGCCTCAAACCATGGTCTTCTCCAAAGAACTGATGATCGTCTAGTCACACGCTAAGGACACGTCATTCAGTTAAAGACTTATAACATGCCAAGTTATAAGCCATCTTCAACAGCTGAAAAGCTCTCTTTTATTGACATTCCTTTAAGGAACGTCTTATCTTGAACAACAGCACCAGGAGCTGCCGTTACTTCGGTTCGAGTCAAGGCGCACGTCTGGAGACGCTGAGAATGGTAAACGAACTGACCAAACTGGACCGAGGGAGACTGACCATCTTCACGAGGTAACAAGTCGTCAAATGCTTTGCCAAGGGTACCAACGTGTAGCTTTAATCGGCCGGAGAACTGCCATGTTTCTGGTTAAACACATCAAGATAACTCCCTAAAACTCTTAACTTTTCTTCCTCCATAAATCTTTCCTATTTCTTTTCCCTCTCAACCTAAGCTGGAAACTATATTTTTTAAGTTAAAGAGCCCACAGACTAAATATGCTTAACATCTAATATTTATGTCTGTTGTGTTAAATTTAAGTGTGCTGACGTTTAAATTGAAAGAAAGTGAAATCATGTCAATCAAGTGTAATGGTGTTAATTTAGTTGATTTATTTTAAATAAATGATAGTGTCTCTTTGACATATCAAACTAAGTTAACGTCTTTGTCACTTAATGGCTTTGTGTATTTATCCATCATAAAGATCACAGAAATATTGGGTAAACTGAAAAAGAACAGAATCCGTGAATTTACTATTCAATCTGAATAAGTAGATTAATTAAGATAAAAAGGAGATCAGTATTAATATTGACCTCCTCATTAATTCTTACATCTGGTGGCCCGTAAACGGTTCTGAAAGTTTATTGATATCTGTGGTCTCAGTCATGAACTGTAACGTCATGTTTGCATAAGAGGATCCAAGTTTTAAACTCTTGAGGATAATGATTTTGGCTGGAAGTGTTCAAAGCAGGCAGATTCTGCATGTTTTTATCATTTGAAGCTGAGAGATTGTTATTGTTCAACTCCTTGACACGCTGTGGGAGCTTTTAGGTGAAGTTCTGTCAGCCCGTGGTCTGTGGGGGTGTTCTGGTTCCGTTCGGCCCAGTACGCGCACAGACTCCGGCACAAAGCTTTGTTTGACCGCCGAGTCAAAAGCCTGAAAGCTAATTTAACATCTACAAGATTGCTGTTGTGGTATTTTACATTTTAGAGCTGGTCAAAGAAGCATATAACTGTTAGAACGGTGTCGGATAGTGGTTCTGAAACCCGAGTTCTGCTCCCTTAAAGTGGACGGAACCGACCTTGAACGCGGCTCCGAGAGAGTCCGTGTTTGTTCAACAGCTGCAGTGCTGTGTTACTGAGCGTAACTAAGTTGGCCTGTCTAGGTGTGTTCGCCGCATGTTTCAGAATTTTGGAAAGTTAAATTGAAGCGTTTGAGTTGATTACGAGTCTATAAAGTTGTGTTTTGTTGTGCTAAGCTAACGTTACATGGACGTGTCCTACACGTTGTTTATGAGCTGTGATTGGATGAACGAGAGCCGTGAGCTGTCAATCACTCTTGTAGCGAACGCTGATTCGCTGTTGTGTGCTGTCAATCACTCTTGTGGCGAACGCTGATTCGCTGTTGTGAGCTGTCAATCACGTCGCACGCCGTTGCGACCAGCCCACTTTGTCGTCATTTCCGGTACTTCATTGGGCGAAGGTAAGAAAACTTCATTTACCATGAACGCTTGGGAATGAACTACATATGCTGTGATTGATTTGTTGACGTCACGTATCTTGTAGCGAGCTCCGCCTCGCTCACGTACGAAGCTGGTGACGCGCTACGCACGCTGCGTTGGCCCGCCCATTCTTGTCGTCATTTCCTGATGCACATTGAGTGACAATCAGACGCAGTTCACACACACACGGTGAAAAGAGATTTCATTGAGAGTTAAACACTCTTTTCGAGCCATCTATACTGTCTAACAACATGAATTTGTCTCTGACAGGACCGCGGATCGAGCGTTTATCACTGATACACTAGAAACTAACTCTGAAAAGGTTGTTTTTAGTTTAAATACTGATTAGAAAAATCAGTTTCCTCGTGATTAAAATTAAGACTCGAAGCTGCCCCCTGTTGGTTAGAGGACGTTGACAGATGAGTTTTCTTAAAAAACATCATAAAAAGTCAGCATTTTATGGTGAGTTACCAGCTTTTTAATTTTGTTCTGTACACAAACAATAGCTCCTGTTTATTTTAAATAAAATATTTAGAATAACAGAGGTACGGACAAACATTTTTGCTTATTTTAAATACAAAGAATTTAAAATAACAAACAAAAGTACAGTTTTCACTCCAGATAACTAAAAGAATTTTTTACTTTCTCTTCCTTTCTCTGACACATCATCTTCCACAGTTGTCCTGTGCACATTTAAACTTTCCTGTTTATTTCAAATAGTGAAAAGTTTAGAATAACGAATACAGAACATCTTTTATTTTGATTTTCACTGAAAATCCAGATAAAAGATGGCAGGCACAGAGGGTGAGACCCCTAACACCACTGATACAGGGCAGCCTGTGCCACCTCAAGGCCACGACCCGACCAAAGCAGATTGGATCGAATGTGCCTTATTTTCACTCACAGGGCCCATCACAAACTACCATGAAGAGACACAGTTGATGGAGGAAGCAGATGTGGACAGTGCATTAAAAACTGTAACAGCTGGAACCACAACGGCTGAAAAGAAAGCAGACAGAGATAAACGTTTGGCTAAATTAAGCCTTCTGTTAAAGGCCAAGCTAGACTTTGAAACTGCTGTACGCCGGGCTGTCTCTACATCATGTTTAACAGCACAAAGGGAGGTTGCCACTTTACAGCAGGAGGTAAAGAGTTTAACACAGTCGAGTATTGGCAGCGCTGAACAAACGCGTAGTCTCTACGAAGAATGCAGAGTGTTAAAAAGGGATTTTGACCAATCACAAGATGATTTGGAAAAATGTGTGGTGGAGAAGGATACGTATTACCATCAATACAAGTCGCTTCAGGCGGATTGTGGGGAGGCACGAGACGCGCTGGAAAAATGCACGGACACCCTGGAATCATTATCACTACGGTACACAAGGCTGCAAGAAGATTATAGAAAATCACAAGAACAGCACATGATGTTACAACGTGAAAATGATGGGTTAAAAGTCCAACTGAATAGTTGTCAAATAGAGCGTGCATCAGCAATGAACAAACTCTTTGAAGAAGAGAGAAAATGTTTGGGTCTCATGAGTAAACACCTTGAGAACTCACCGCCTCCGCTGCCCCCTCCCATACCTGATGACCTACTCCCTCCTCCACCGCCCCCGCCCATGCCAGATGCACTACTCCCTCCAACACCACCGCGCCGTCCCTTGGGGCCTCTAAAACCGACAATCCCACCGGATGCGCCGGTGGGTGGATCTGATAATAACCCACAAATACCTCTATCAATGGCTGAACTACGGAATATGGCGAAAAGCATTCAAACCTTCGCCCCTGGCCCAATGGGCTCACACGAAACCAAGATCTATCTCGAAGACCTTGATTTCCAGCTTCAACGCTTCCCAGAAGCTACAGATGATGATAGAATCTGTCTGTTAAGGTTAACATCGGACAGGACGGTGCATGCTTTTATGAAGCGTCAACGAGAAGCAGTGATGAAAGACTACAGTCTTCTCTGTGCTGCGCTGATAAAGGAGTTTTCTCCTTGCACGGGGCCCGATGGCATCATAACAGCAGCTAACATCAAGCAAGGTAGGAATGAACACCCAAGGTCATATTATGACCGAATATTCCGTGCCTATTTCGGGGACAGATGCGAACCTGAAATGGAGGAGGAGGTAGGGTTTAAGTATATTTTCAGCCAAAACCTCTGCCCTGACATAAGAGAGAAAGTACATGTCAGCGCAAACTATAAACGGAGGTCCATCGAAGACATAAGAGAGTGCGCGATAGATGTTTTTACAGGTCGCTCACCAAACAAGACACCCTTTGAAGTGTGTCCTGGTGAAAAGGTCAAATACCAATCGCTAGACCTTGAAGGAGCAAGAGCGCCAGCTCACTCTTTTAAGGAAGCCGAGAATAAGCAATATTTCCAACCTGACAGACCGCAAAATGAAGGTGTCCGCTGGAACAAAGACCATTGTAAGAATTGTAAGAATTGTAAGAAAGCAGAGTATTTGATTTATCTGACATTAAAATGTACTGATGCTCTTACAAATAAAATTATTCATTTGATCACATCAGCCTAAAATCAAAGATAGAAATAGTCTCTTATTGGTGACTATGTTATCAGATTATAGCTAAATGAATAATTTCGTAGTAAATGTCTTGCTTTACTGAGAGGTCAGTAAAGGTCATCACTGGACAGTTCAAAAACCTTAATTTGACCCTGGGTAGGTCCAC
>JBBPBX010023937.1:0-40106 GCA_038048925.1 Garcialebias charrua
TTGACAGTGATATCTTAGCACCAGCAGTTGTTAGTTGATTCAGAACGTGGTCGATCTCAGCCAAATGTGAGTCCAGTGTTGGCTGCCTCAAAAGGACATCGTCCACATAAATCAGTGTCCCACGCTCGTGGGCGTCTGGACATGCTTTGTTCAAGAAGATGTTGAACTCTGCAGGTGAGTTAGCGTAGCCAAAGGGACACCTGTTAAAGGTGTATTGACGGCCACCAAAAGTGAAAGCTAGTTTGTACTGATCCTCGGCGCGCACAGGGATGGTCCAAAAACCAGAGGCGACGTCGAGGGTCGAGAAGTACTTACCATTGGTGACCTTGGGCAGTTCCTGTTGGAGTTGCGTCATAGGCCATCTGGATAAGGGAACTTGTTTGTTTAGCTTTCTGTAGTCTATAGTGAGTCTCCACTTACCATTTGGTTTTAACACCGGCCATAAAGGCGCAGAGTAAGTGCTGTTACAGTATCGGATGATACCTTTTTCTAACAGGTCATTAATGATTTCTCTGATAGGTTGATGTGCTGCCAGAGGAATCTTGTACTGTCTGACAAATGCAGGGGGAGCATTAGGCGGGGTTGGGATGCTCACTGTGTGGAGCGTGGTCAACCCACAATCCATCGAGTCAGTCGAGAATGATTTCTCATATTTTAGAAGAACTTTGCGAAGTTTGTCCCTTTCTTCATCAGTTTTCAGGGCGTCGGCTTGGGCGACCACCTGGTCAATCTGTGAAGCAACTGAGAGGGGTTCTTGTTCTTTGGGGAGCTCCAGTGAGTCCCCTTCAGTGTCGTAAAACCTGTCAACAGGTAGTGCACTGTAAGTTTGGGGGCATAGACTGTCTCCTTTGTTGAAACCGAACCTGCGGACAGTGTCCTGGTCGGACTCAGTGGGGGAGAAAAGAGCTATGGCCTGTGTTGGTTTCGTGAACAAGACTTGCCCCGTGTGTTGATTTGGGATCAAGTTTTCTGGGAGTCCTCCCAGAAATGGAATGCTTAGCTCAAAATCATGAAAATCAGTAGAGATCAACCATCCTAGCTGTGTGTTTTTTGGGATCAGTACCTCTTCTGTGCTTGTGTTGCACACAGCAACAGTCGTGGTTCTGCAGTCGAGGGTCACTTGGCATGTGGCCTCCATGGACAGTCCTAAGTTGAAAAACATAGGAGATGGTTGAAAGTATGCCTGTTTTGTGCTAATAGCTTGTCCTTTCATGATGTAACACATCACCGGCTTGTTCATAACCTGAGGTGGTACCGCAGTGAATTATATAATTACCAGGGCCCATGCATCTCCCGTCTCAGCTGGAAAAAAGCAGCCGAGGTCAGACGGCTTACCCACGTTTGGAGCGCCAACTGGGGTGCCAACTGTTGAAGCTTCTTGCCTTCATATTAAATAATTGAGACGAGGACACTTTCTTCTTTGCCAGCAAGAGGAATTATTTTAATAAGTTAAGAAGCCGAACAGTCCATACCAAATCTGTGTCCAGAATAGCAATGGAGATTCATTTATACCCTTCATCTGACGTCATTAGAGGAGTTTACTTCCCGACAGGGAAGTAAAGTTACACGTACACAATCCTTTCAGTGGAAGAAACAAAACAGTTCTGGGAAACGTAGGGACAGTGTACTTCCCTACAAGGGAACATAAACAGTTTAGCTTATCTGCTTCTCGTCAGAGGGTAAGAGTTTTTCCCTTGCATGAAGGAAAACAAAATTAGGATTAATGACTTTGTTATTTTGGTTCTTACCAGATGTTCTATGAACTCTTGAACTTTTGTACGAGTGTTGGATTTCTGAACTGACTGTAATGTTTATCAAGTCCTACAATATATATCAAAACCTACATTATGACTGTTAGCAATCTGGCAGACCTCTGGAATGGTCTGTCCAGCCTTAAGGTTCTCTGTGGTCAGCACAGGAGAGTCCTTTGTGACTGTGACTAGTGACCACAGTACATTGTTGTAGATGTCCACTCGGACACCTAATCTTACCAAAATGTCGGAGCCTATGTAGGTTGCATGTGGTAAGTTCGGGACCACGAGGAACGGGTGATCCAGTTCTCGTTGGTTCCAGATTAGTTTCAGGTCAATGATCCCTTTTGCGGTCATTACCTGTTTATCGTTGGGGTCCAACGAAAAGCGGAAAGCCTTTTTGTTCATTTCTAGACCCAACTGTTTTTTAACCAAGGTTCCATAGAAAGCTTGGCTGATCGCTGATTTCTCCGTCCAAGGAGACAAAACAGCATCATCGGTGTGGGATCCTTGGATCTCAACACCTTTGACTACCTGCGGTAGGTAGTGTTCAGTGAGTGCTGACTGTTTCAGCTCGCAGAGGAGGCTCTCTTGTTGGGCCTTTTCTGCCTCACCTGTTGCTGAAGGTTCACTTACCGGGATTGTGCTCTCGTTGGAGGATCCCTTTGTGCCTTCCGCGGTACCTGCTGTTAGACAGTCAGTGTCACCTTGTGTAGGCATATCGATCGGCAGTGGTTGGCTCACTCTGGTCCACATTGTCTGATCGCCATAATCTATAATCGCGTCGAAGCGGTTTATAAAGTCTTGGCCGACCAAAAATGGGAATGAGTCAACGGCGGACACGTGTACCGGGTGGTATAGCGTCGTTTCACCAATCTGCATGTGAACCATGGCTATAGCTGTTAGGGTTGTTCTCGTCTCTGAGAGTCCCTGCAATACTACAGCACATTCTTTGAGGGGTATTTCCCTGTCAACACCGCTAGCGGCTATCCGTAGCTCCTTCAACAGTGTGGGAGACATAATGGTTATGTCAGCCCCACCATCCAGGAGGGCCTCTTCTGTGAGGACCCCTTCTAAAGTGATTGACAGGTAAGCCTTCTTAGCGGGCCCCTTCCTGATAATGTTACACAGGAACCTATCAGGTTTTTTCCGACGTTTGGGTTTTTTCCGACGTTTGTTACGTCTACCATTGTCAGTGTGATTTTCATTCACCTGTACTGGTAGTGTAGTCACACATGGGTCTGAGTGATCAGTCTGTGACAAGTCATTGTCCTTGGTGAGTGAGCTTTCCCCTCCTTTTTCTGATGAGGTGCTCTCAGACTCTGTAACAATGATGTCATGGTTACAGTCAACGTCTTGTTGACTGTCTGTACCCTGATTGTCAGCATCCCGACTATCAGTATCTTGGTGACTGTCAGCAATTGTGGCATTGTTGTTATTTGTGTGCTCTGAGTTACTATCAATGATAGTGCTACACATTACTCCAGGTTGGTTTTCCTTGTTTGATTTTTTCAAACTTTCTAACAACCGACGTATGTTCTCTGTCTCTTCAGAGCTCAGAGGTCTAGGGCCTTTTCTCTGGAACCTTCGTGATTTCCTGCTTGTCTTGAACTGTTCTGCTCGGGGTGCAGGAGGGGCATGTCCTTGACTTGGGGGTTCCTCTTGGGACCACCCTTTGTTGTATGGATTACATCGGTATCCATGCTTTTTAGTCCGTGGACGTGCGTCCCAGTTTTGACCTTGGTGGTCACCCTGTGGGTTCGGTTTGAACCACTGTGGGTTTTTGTTCCAGCGGACACCATCATTTTGCGGTTTGTTAGGTTGGAAATTTTGTTTTTCCTCGCCTTCCTTAAAAGAGTGAGCTGGCGCTCTTGCTCCTTCAAGGTCTAGCGTTTGGTATTTGACCTTTTCACCTGGATACACTTCTACGGGTTTCTTGTGTCGCTTGTATGTTTCAAAAACACGTATAGCGCACTCCTTTAATTCACGCATGGTTTTTTCTCTGTAGTCGGCCATGAGGTTGGCCGTTGAACCAATCTCTGAATATAGATTGTTCATAAAAAGAAACTTAAAATCACGTTCATCCTCCATACCTGGCTCATTCCGATCACCAAAAAAGGCTTCGAAAAGTCTGTCATAATATGGGATTGGATGTTCATTCTGCCCCTGAGTGATTTTCAATGCGGCTTGGTAGCCAACGTCTCCCATGCGAGGAGCATATTCTTGCAGTAGAGTTTCGCAGAAAAGTTTGTAATCCTTCAAAATGGCGACTGGTTGACGCGCAATGAAGTGCTGCACTTTCCTGTTTGTGGTGAGTTTGATCAAACTGATTTTATCGTCAACCGTAGCGTTCGGATAGCATGCCAGTTTAAACTCAATGTCTTTCAGATAGGTATCGGTTTCAGTTGAACCATATTGCCCTGGCTCAAAACGTTGAACGAACTGGGAAATTTTATGGAGTCGTTCTATTGGGACAGTGAATTGAGAGCCATTAACACTAGCACTACCACATGCGAGCCATTCGGATATTCTAACTATAGTTCCCATGGGAGTTAGTCAAATGGCTCATTGAATTAGCATTTTTGCAGCCATTGGTATGTATATGAGGCCATTCTGTTGGTGTGGATGAGGCCTTGGGGGCATATTTATATATCAGAGTCAGAGAGTCAGAGAGTCTTTATCGTCATTTGCACCACATGTGGTACATGTGATGAAAACGAGAGTATGTACACAGGGTCGTGTATATAAATATATATATATATATATAATATATATATATATATATATATATATATATATATATATATATATATATATATATACACATATATGCACCCACATATATACAGTATGTATATACATATACATATATATATATATATATATATATATAGTATATATATATATATATATGTATATATATATGTATATATATATATAATATATATATTATGGGCGGCCGTGGTGTAGTGGTAATGGCAATCGTCCCCCGATCGGAAGGCTGGAGGTTCGAATCCCGGTTACTCACACCATGTGTCGTTGTGTCCCTGGGCAAGACACTTAACCCCGAGTTGCTCCCGGTAGGACTGGAAGGCGCCTTGCATGGCAGTCACCGCTACCGGTGTATGAATGTGTGTATGAATGGGTGGATGGTTGGTATTGTAAAGCGCTTTGGGGTCCCTCACAGGGGGCTGGAAAGCGCTATATAAATAAGCTCCATTTACCATATATATGTATATATATATATATATATATATATATATATATATATATATATATATATATATATATATATATATGTATATATATATATATGTATATATATATATATATATATATATATATATATATATATATATATATATATATATATATATATATATATATATATATATATATATATATATATATATATATGTGATTTATTGGTCACTTTTATCTGAAGGCGGGATTGTACAGGTGATCCCCGTCTTACGAACGAGTTCCATTTCTACACCCATTCGTATAACCGAAACGCCGTAAGTCGAGGACGGCCTGTATTGGCCACTTTTATCTGAAGGTGGGATTGTATTGGTCACTTTTATCTGAAGAGGGGATTGTACAGGTGATCCCCGACTTACGAACGAGTTCCATTTCTACAACCGTTCGTATAACCGAAACGCCGTAAGTCGAGGACTACCTGTATTGGCCAATTTTATCTGAAGGTGGGATTGTATTGGTCACTTTTATCTGAAGGCGGGATTGTACAGGTGATCCCCGACTTATGAACGAGTTCCATTTCTACACCCGTTCGTATAGCCGAATCGTCGTAAGTCGAGGACTACCTGTATTGGCCACTTTTATCTGAAGGTGGGATTGTATTGGTCACTTTTATCTGAAGGCGGGATTGTATAGGTGATCCCCGACTTACGAACGAGTTCCATTTCTACACCCGTTCGTATAGCCGAAACGCCGTAAATCGAGGACTACCTGTATTGGTCACTTTTATCTGAAGGCGGGATTGTACAGGTGATCCCCGACTTACGAACGAGTTCCATTTCTACACACGTTCGTATAGCCGAAACGCCGTAAGTCGAGGACTACCTGTATTGGCCACTTTTATCTGAAGGTGGGATTGTACAATTGATCCCCGACTTACGAACGAGTTCCATTTCTGCACACGTTCGTATAGCCGAAACGCCATAAGTCAAGGCCACCATAAGTCGAGGGATACTGTATGTATATATATATATATACACAACATCTCCTCTCCAGAGTCAGAGTCAGAGAGTCATATATATATATATATATATANTATATATATGTTATATATATATATATATATATATATATATATATATATATATATATATATATATATATATATATATATATATATATATATATATATACAACATCTCCTTTCTACATTTGTCACAACACATGTGAATCTGCCAGTCAGCCAAAATGTTGCAGAAGGTGTAGCCAAGACATTTGTGCTCAGTAAGTCATGATACCTTAGTATTATTTATTGATTTAATTGCTTGTGGTATGAAAGAAAATTTTGTTCTGTTTCTTGAGAATAAAGGAAGGCCGTACCTTCGCCCTGAAGGAAGCAGCTCAAATGAAATTATATGTTGTAATGTACATATATATATATATATATATATATATATATATATATATATATATATATATATATATATATATATATATATATATATATATACACACAACATCTCCTTTCTACATTTGTCACAACACATGTGAATCTGCCAGTGAGCCAAAATGTTGCAGAAGGTGCAGCCATTAGCCAATTACATTGGAATGTTTGCCATTCATTCACAAACAATGGACCCAAGCCCACAAGGCATTTTCAAACTGTTAAGAACACCCATCACCCCCCTTCATTTACATTAAGAAGAAAAGTCTGCAGCTTGATCAGTATCTCAAGGGATGAGCCAATTGGCTACATCTGGTAAATATTGTACTAATTAAAAAATCCTGGTAGTCCCAGTGTTAATAGTGATATACCCACCCATCTGCGCACCAGGTACACCTGTAGACATGGGGTACGTAGGTACCTGCCATTGGGTTGTCCCAGCAAATGTCTGTTGAGGTGGAGGTGGGGGTGGTGGCGGAGGGAGTAGTGCATCGGGCATGGGCGGGGGCGGTGGAGGAGGGAGTGGGTCATCAGGTATGGGAGGGGGCGGCGGAGGCGGTGGATTCTCAAGGTGTTTACTCATGAGATCCAAACATTTTCTCTCTTCTTCAAAGAGTTTGTTCATTGCTGATGCACGCTCTATTCTACAACTGTTCAGTTGGACCCTTAACCCTTCATTTTCACGTTGTAACATCGTGTACTCGTGTGAACATGATTCCATGACTCGGGTGCCTTCTTCTATTTCTTTGTTAAGCACTCATTTTCATTTTGTAACTCCGTGCACCGTTCTAGTGATTTTTTATAATCACCTTGTAACGTTGTGTACAGTTTGTGAGCTCGTTCTCTGATGCTTCTTTCATGTGACTTGGGTGACGACCGCAGCTGATGTTGCAGTTTTTCATTCTCCTTGTCACTGTAGGGGCTGTCTGTTGATAAGACCAGCTTTGCCCTACAATCTTTTAATCTTCTCCGTAAACTCTCATTATCACTTTGTAACTCCATGCAGCGCATGTCAGCTTCATCTCTTTCTCGTGTACATGTCTTCAGTGTTTCTGATAGCCATCGTACATGGTCCTGCAGTTCTTCAAACTCCGCTTTGATCAGCTGTAAAGCCTCAAAATTGCTTGTAAATGACTCAGCATCATCTGCTCCAGTCATCTTTGAGTCATCCGAAACTGAATCGAAGTCTAGCAGCGAATCTGGGGCTTCATATACTGCTTCTGGATCGGGTAGAAATGGCAGATCATTATGGTACCTGTGTTTTTGCACATCATTATAGTACATATGATGTGTCATCTTTGTGTCCACTTCGATTGGAACCTCATCATATATTGGCACATCCATCTCTGTTTTGTTTTTTCAAGAGAATGTATTTCAGATAAAACTGTTTGAGTGTTGCTGCAGTTATCTGGAGTGAAAACTGTACTTTTGTTTGTTATTTTAAATTCTTTTGTATTTAAAATAAGCAAAAATGTTGTCAACGTCTTTTAACCAACAGGGGGCAGCTTCGAGTCTTAATGTTATCACGAGGAGACTGATTTTTTATTCAGTATTTAAACTAAAAACAACCTTTTAGAGTTAGCTTCTAGTGTGTCCGTGATAAACGCTCAAACGGCGTTCTTGTCAGAGACAGATTTATGTGGTTAGACAGTTGACATGGCTTCAAATTAGTTTTCAAACTCTCAGTGAAATCTCCGTTTGTCCTGTGAGCGTGAACTGCTTGTCACCCAAAGTGCACCTGGAAATGACGACAAAATAGGCGGGTCGTTGAGCGAGGCGGAGCTCGCTAAACAGATACGTGACATCAACAAATAAATAACAGCGCTTGCAGTTCTATTCCCAAGCATTCATGGTGAATGTAGTTTTCTTACCTTCGACCAATGCAGTACCGGAAATGACGACAAAGTTGGTTGGTCGCAACGGCGTGCGTTCCCACTACAGCGAATTAGCGCTCGTTACGAGAGTGATTGACAGCTCACAGCTCTCGTTTTATCCAATCACAGCTCATAAACATAACGTTGTAGGACACGTCTTTTTAACGTTACCTTAGCACAACAGAACACAACTTTATAGACTCTTAAACAACTCAAACGCTTCAAATTAACTTCCCAAAATTCTGAAACATGGCAATCACATTTAAAACAGGCACAACTTAGCTACGCTGAGTAGCAGAGCACTGCAGCTGTTGAACAAACACGGACTCGCTCGGAGCCACTTCAAGGTCGGTTCCGGTCCACTTTTTAATGGAGCAGGAAACGGGTCTGACAGAACCCAGCCGACAACGTTCTAACAGTAATATGCTTCTTTGATCTGTTCTAAAATGTAAAACACCACACACAGCAATCTTGCAGATGTTAATAGCTTATCAGGCAGTTTGACACGGCGGTCAACAAAGCTTTGTACCGGTGTCTGCGTTAACTGGACCGGAACCAGAACCCCCACAGACCAGGAGCTGACAAAACCTCACCTAAAAGCTTCCAACAACGTGTAAAAGAGTTGAACGAATAACAATCTCTCAGCCTCAAATGATAAAAACATGCAGAATCTGCCTGTCTTGAACACTCCAGCCAAAATTATTATCCTCAGAGTTCAAAACTTGGATCCTAATATGCCAACATGACGTTACAAGTTCATGAGAGATCACAGATTTATCAATAAACTTTCAGAAAACTCGTACGGGCCACCAGATGAAGGAAACACGAGGGAGACCATATATTGTGTCTTTAAACACATATAGTGCCACCCAGATGTAAAGGATTTTAGCAGGGGTCAGTATTAAGCTGACCTCTTTATCCTTAATTAATTTACTTATTCAGATTGAATAGTAATTTCACGGATTCTTTTCTTTTTCAGTTTACCCAATATTTCTGTGATCTTTATGATGGATAAATAAAACAGAAGCCATAGAGTGACAATGGACAAGTTAACTTAGTTTGATATGTCAAAGACACTATCATTTATTTAAAATAAATCAACTAAATTAACACCATTACACTTGATTGACATGATTTCACTTTCTTTCAATTTAATACGTCAGCACATTTAAATTGTAACACAGACTTCAATACTGGATGTTAAACATATTTAGTCTGAGGGCTCTTTAGCTTAAAATAGTTTCCAGCTTAGAATTGAGGGAAAGGAGATAGGAGGAAAGATGGAGAGATGGTTTAAAGGAAAT
This sequence comes from Garcialebias charrua, assembly GCA_038048925.1. Taxonomy (NCBI): domain Eukaryota; kingdom Metazoa; phylum Chordata; class Actinopteri; order Cyprinodontiformes; family Rivulidae; genus Garcialebias; species Garcialebias charrua. The sequence goes on from JBBPBX010023937.1 coordinate 9,572, forward strand.
TGTCTTGAGCATGTTACCAAAAGTGACACTTCTCATCAGATTTCTGCTGAAATCCAGGTACGTTTGTAAACAGCTCTTTACCTTCGACGACGAGTCTGATAAAGAAATGACACCAGCCTTTTCAGATGCACAGAGTCCTTCAGGCCCAGTTTGTCCGATCTGGTTCTAGTTTACGTTTTCAACGTCTCCTGGGTTCCGCATCGACCATCAGAAAATGCGTCAGCTTCAGGCCTCTGACTTCAAGACAAACTTATTCCAGGAAGGAATAAACAAAGTTTTGAGCTTACGCTCGTTCGAAGTGGACTCATAACAGCATGTTATTAGTCCTTTACTGAAGACGAAGGTCGTTAGCTCTTGACCAAACGTACCCCAGCTCTTTGGGAAAGTTCACATCTCTTTGAAGTTCCCAGCAAAACTCTGAAGCGTTTTAGCAAAACTAGAACTTAAAAGAAGATCATGAGAGGAGTGAGACTTGTGTCTTTTTCATTGGTCCACTTGTTATCACTATTCAAGGTGAAATTCAGTGCAGAGAAGGAAATTGTTTAGGAAAAAACAGAGCAAGCTGGAGCCCTTCTCATGAAAAACAACAGATTAACTGTCTTCTGACTTTCTAAACAAAACGGCCGGGCCTCTGTGACCCGAGACTTCAACTTTAACACAGCAGGAGTGACACAGTAATACTCCATATTAAAAGAATAACAGCATATAACATATATCATGAAAATGACAAAAGTTATTCTTTTGATTACATTAGAATAAAATCAAAGATAGAAATAGTCTCTTTTGGTGACTATATTCTCAGATTACAACTAATGGAATAATTTGTGGTAAATGTCTTGCTTTACTGAGAGGTCAGTAAAGGTCATCTCTGGAACAGTAATACACAGGTTTATCAAAGTGGACACGGTCATGCCCACTACATAAGCATTATTATGTGAATCAGCTTAGGAAACAATAGGGTCTATAACATGTCAAGACTTGTCCAGCAGGCAAGCTAAAAATGATCTCATATGTTAACAATGTTTGGAACAGACAGGGCCGTGTAGAAAGATCCAATCAGGCTCTCTCTCACACACACACACACACACACACATAAACATACATACAGACGCACGCTCACACAGACAGGCAGAGTGAGCACAGGAGGAGAGTTACAGAGGAGCAGAAAAGAATGGTTGTTTAAAACCTTAGAAAAGCCTATAAGATCTAAATATTGGATACTGTACTGTAGTTATAAGGTTAAGATAAATAAGAGAAGTTAACTATGTCTTAGGTTTAACCGTTAAAAGTTATGAAAGTCATGAAGAAAGTCACTTCCCAAAAAGCAAGCAACCACACTCAAACATTCACGCACGGACATTTTTGGGCTGAGCAGAGAGCAAAAGGGAAAAACAACTGCAGAAAGACTTGTTCTACCTAAACATGTTGATCTTAACTTGTTTTAATCAATACAATCAAGTGTGATACATGGTTTTAACCAATATAATCATTTAATATGTGGTTTTATTATAATCAGATGTAATCATTTGTATAATAACATTGTAATGGTTTATGTTATTATGTGTTGAAAGTGTTTTATGACAAAAAGTAATCTCTTGCAATGCACGTGCTGAAAAGATTCAAGATTCAAGATTCAAGTTCCTTTATTATCCCCGAGGGGCAATTAGATTTGCAGTCAATAGGTGTGCACAGTTTCATACATACATATGCACTTACACACACATACACATATAAACACAAGACAATAAAACATTAAAATAACAGTGTTAAAATTAGTGTGCATTAAGAAACCTGATTGCTACTGGGATAAATGAGTTTTTAAATCTGTTTGTTCTACATTTGGGTTGTAGAAACCTGCGTCCAGATGGAAGCAACCTGAACTCGTCATGGAGTGGGTGATCAGGGTTTGCCAGAATCTGCCTGGCCTTGTTCACTGACCTCACCTTGTGTAGGTCTGCGAGGTTCCTTAGGTCTATGCCAGCAGTTTTGCTGCACATCCTGACAATCCCCGAGAGTTTGCTTTTGTTCTTACAGGTCAAAAGTCCAAACCAACAGATGAAGGAAAAGGTTAAAATAGACTCAATAAAACATGAATAAAACATTCTCATAAAAGTTGAATCAACATTAAAACCACAAAGCTTCCGATAAAAATACATTCTTTGGTGGGCCTTTTTACAAAGGGAATTCACATGAAGGTCAAAGGTCAATTTATCATCGAAAACAGTTCCCAGGTATTTATATTGTTGCACTACCTCCACAGCTTCACCGTTAATGACCAAAAGTATAAATTGTGACCTCTTACTGGAAAAAGTGGTGTAACTATCTGACCAGAATGGTGTCATCCTTCTGCCCTCGTGACTCAGCCAGCCTCGAGCAAAGAGCAAATTAATTTCCTTATAAGGGAACAAGTAGATTCAACCAAGAATAGAACAGAGTTGCAAGCTTGCCCAGAGATTGACAAAGCCTGCAGACATAGCCAATCAGGAACCTGCTTTTTCCCCCTTCTTTCCAGAAGGTGGGGCCAGATTTGTATTTAATCGTCCTGTTTTAGACCGGACGAGGCTGTCGAGCAGTTGTCAAGTAGCTGTTAGTTCGGGCAAAGCTGCTCCACTGAAGACCCAAGGCGAGGACCAGTTCGACTCAGTGCTGACCGAGAGGATCAAGCGTCCTGGGGAAACTTCTCTTCTTCTTTTCTCAAGCTCTGAGGAGGGACTGAAGAGTTTTTTATCCAGACAGCCAGGACGACCCAAACTTGCTCCTTCAGATCAGACCAACCAAGAGTCAGAGACGAGTTTCATTCTTCGGGGAGTGAAAGAACTGCTCAGGGTTTTACTTATGGATTTCCAGAAATCCTGAAAGGAGGTATGCCCTGAGACGTTTTACTGGACCTGGTTTTCAGCAAGATTTAAATCAAATTAAACTAATTGCGGACAGAGTAGCTAACAGGGAGTTTAGTTATTTTAGTGACTTATTTGCTCGAGGTTGCCGGAGGATACTAAGGGCTTTGGGGAGATACATCCATTGGGTAAGATTTTAAGTAAATCTCTAAACCCTGCTCCATAAGGTCAGGTGAGACGTGTGATTGCAACAGATTGCTCTAACTCTGATCCCTAAGACCAGATGAGAAGTTTACCTGTTATTAAGCGCTCTAATTCTGGTCCATAAGACTGGATGGGTACTGTGAGTGTTAACTATGTGACATCAATGAGGAGATCCTCCGACCCTCTCCAGCCTGGACTCCAGAAAAGAACCTTTCTCAAGGACTCCACACAGATCGAGCAGCTCAACATCTAGTCTGAAGATTGTTTGGTGAATTAATACTTTTTCTTTACCTATAATCATAATAATTAATTGTACTGTTATGCTGTAATGCTGATCCTTCCCTGCAAACTAGTTAATTGAAGCAAACAAAATGTAAAATTCTTGACTTTTATTCATCACCCACTTGTCCATGGAAATGTAAGTTTGGTTCACCAAGATAACAACAAATATTAGGAGGTTTTAACAAACATTAAACTCAGAAATACTAATATATATTCAGCTAACAAATATTTTTTAGTCGTTTCTGTGGTTAAATGTTAATGAGATTCAGCTTGCACTGAGGTTGTTAACGAGCTGATGACTCAACAACACGCAGCAGTCCCGACCCTGCACGCAGAAAGTCCCACCCCCCCGCAAAATCTCTGCTGGCGCTACGAATTCTGGGATAGCCTCCGTCTTGAAGGATTCACGGATGCATCCTTGGATTTCGACAGGAAGTAGGCCGCATTCCTCGGCCGCATGACGAGGAGTCTTCGAATTGGGACAGTCCTCCGCGCGGGGCAATGACGTATGCGGCCTACAAATGCGCACTCATGAGGACCCAGCCCCTGAATAGAAACACAGCCATTGACCTGTTAGCAGCATGGTCCTGTTATCAACATGGTCCTGTTAGCAGCATTGTCCTTTTAGCAGCATTGTCCTGTTAGCAGCATTGTCCTGTTGGCAGCATTGTCCTGTTAGCAGCATTGTTAGCAGCATTGTCCTGTTAGCAGCATTGTTGGCAGCATGGTCCTGTTAGCAGCATTGTCCTGTTAGCAGCATGGTCCTGTTAGCAGCATTGTCCTGTTGGTAGCATGGTCCTGTTATCAACATGGTCCTGTTAGCAGCATTGTCCTGTTAGCAGCATTGTCCTGTTGGTAGCATGGTCCTGTTATCAACATGGTCCTGTTAGCAGCATTGTCCTGTTAGCAGCATTGTCCTGTTAGCAGCATTGTCCTGTTAGCAGCAATGGTCTTGTTATCAACATGGTATTGCTAGCAGTATTGTCCTGTTATCAACAAACCAAACCTCGATAACTGAACTTGGCCCTTTTAAATGGAAGCTTAAGACTTTTTTTATTCCAACAGGCTTTTAGTAATTAAATATGTGGTGACATTTCTGGTTTTATTTTTGCTATTATGTTGTGTTTTTCTTGATTTTTAATCTGTTGTCTTTTGAAGTACTGTACTGCACTGTTTTTTGTTAAGCACTTTGGTCACCATCACCGTGGTTGTGTAAAGTGCTATAGAAATGAATAAATGAAATGTACTGCACTGTTTTTTGTTAAGCACTTTGGTCACCATCACCGTGGTTGTGTAAAGTGCTATAGAAATGAATAAATGAAAATGAAATGAAAACAGTTGAGTCCCAGTTGAAGTGCTTCCTGGAGGATCACGCTATCCCCAAGCTATTCCAATCTGGCTTCAAACCTCTCCACAGCACTGAGACTGCCCTACTGAAGGTTTTTAACGACATCTTCCTATCCATAGACACTGGTGACTCTGTGCTGCTTGTCCTATTGGACCTCACATCCGCTTTCGACACCATCGACCATGAGATCCTCATTGCTAGGTTGAAGCAGTGGGTGGGTATCACAGGGTCAGCCCTCAATTGGTTCAAATCATGACAGGTCCTTTTGTGTTTCCATGACTTCTTCTCATTCAAAATTATTCAAATGGCCAGTATCTCCTAAAGTGAAAGAAAACCATTTTAAAATAATAAACAAGATTTACCCCGTGGCCATGTTTCTTCCCAGAAGATTTAAATTTGAGGTTGATTTGTGAACCTTTTGTAAATCCGAAGATGAATCCCTTGAGCATTTGTTTTTATCATGTCAACATTCTCAAAGTTTTAGGACGGACATCACAAACTGGATTAATCTAAAACTCAACATTCCCTCTTTTGATACTGATGCCATTTTATTCTATGTAGACAGCTTAAGCTCAGCTTACTCTGATGCCATAAATATAGTCGTCCTTATAGCAAAGTGCCACATTCATTGTAGTAAGTGGAGGGATAATAAGCCCTCCTTCCCATGTTTCATGAACAAATTCAAAGCCTACTATTTTTCATTAAGTAGATTAAAAAACTGGAAAACTGCTAGAACCATCTCACAACAGTTATCTAAAAACTTGATGTTTTAAGTTTCTAATATTGTCTTGCTCCTTTGTGTACCTTTTTCATTTATTGTATTTTGCTATATACTGTATATATATACTGTGTATATATATATATATATATATATATATATATATATATATATATATATATATATAATATATATATATATATATATATATGTATATATATTTTTTTTTTTCAACTTTCATCATTTTGTAAACTGCCCCCTAGCTTGTAGATTGTAGTTATGTTATCCTTCACGAGAGTTTGTATATATTTTTGTTTATGTATGAATGTACTACAGAATGTAGTGTTCTGTTTGTTTTGTTTGGACTACAGAATGTAGTGTTCTGTTTGTTTTTAATTAAAAAAACAAAAAAAAACAAAGCTCAAAGCCGAAGAGCGGAAGATGACGTCATGCAGCCGTTTGTTTTCCCATCATGCATCACGTTCTTCAACTGCTAAAACAGCTAAAAATAAATAAAAACAAGAAAGTAAGCTGTGCAAAACTATTCAGGCATTCTGTTTTTTTTTTTTTCAGGCTATATTGAATTTGAAGCCAGAATTTTTTCCTCATTGCAACCGTGAGTGAAAACCGTAGTTCATTAGACCCACATAAAAGGCGATGAGCGTCATTAAGTTTTCAAGGCAGCTTGTGTGGACGGTGCAACTAACCGGTTCCTTGCCCTTGGATGTCAATAGGCCTGGATTGCATATGTAAAGGATGTCAACCCAGGATGCATCTGAGTTCAGTAGGAGTCATATAGACTGACAAGAATAAAGATTGAATGAAAAAAATAAAAATAAAGGTTTAATGAAATGACAAGCCTGAAATAAAGGTTGAATGAAAAAAAAAAAGCCAGGTTAAAGGTGAAAAATGGTATTCAGATGCATAGGTCCCAAGGGACACAAGCTGCCGATATTTTTATGGACAAAACAACAATTGTCAATTACTCTGTTGCTTGTATTAATGTAATACACTTTTTATAACCATAAAATTTATAATCACATAAACCTTGCACAGTTACTCTTATGATAATAAATTTGCACAGCTTCGTTCATAAATCAGACTCATAGACTGTTATTGTGCACTGGTGCTGTTAGCCCATATTAGCTCAAACTCTCAGAGCTACGTTCTGTTGTGTCCAACTAAGGACAATGAGAAGACTTTTTTATTTTCTGATTATTTATTTCAATCCGAAGCATTACTAAAAAACGCCTTTTTCTGATCATAAGACGTCTGTGACTTATCCCTTATGTATTTAAAAGAAGCTGCTAGGGTTGTACAATTGGCGTGTTTTGCTCACTGGAAGCCGTAGGGTTGTCATACCAGACGTTCAGTCATGGGTTCGATCCCCATGGCAGCTTGATTCGCCAAATCAAGTGGACAATGATTTTAACATATTTTACATTTGTCTATTATCAAAAAAGGCGTTCAATACAAGATCAACTGGACTTTATTTGTTACAGAAGACGTTTCGCTTCTCATCCGAGGAGCTTTATCAATTCAATGAAACAGACTGTGTGCGCGTGGAGTTATAACAGTGAGTCACGCACCAACATACCGGGTATGTAAATTTCAAACTGAGGTAACACATACATGTAAATTGACAGATCACACCTTAACAGTAGGGAGTTCCCTTGAGGTCTCTGACAGAAGACACACAACTGTATGTAAATTGACAAAAACACCCTCCCAAACCAACAACAGAGGTTTCTCAAAAAAACTTTGCTAGTCTAATTCACAGACAAGACACCTCTGCTCCCATCCGGTGTAAATTGTTTGGGAATCAGCCCCAGAACTGAGTTATAAGTCTTAGAAAGTTGAAATCTCAGACCTCCTCCTCTGTTAAGAGAAGGTTTTTCTCTCTTAACATAAACAGCTTCCTTCACACCCCTCTCAAACCACCATCTGTGCTCTCGGTCCAAAATTTGCACATTCTGGTCCTCAAAAGAGTGTCCCTTGTCCGTGAGGTGGAGGTGAACAGCTGAGTTTTGTCCAGAGGAGGTTGCTCTCCTGTGTTGGGACATTCTTCTGTGGATGGGCTGCTTAGTTTCTCCAATGTAGCGGTCTGGGCAGTCCTCGCTGCACTGGACTGCGTACACTACACCACTCTGTTTGTGTGTTGGTGTTTTGTCCTTAGGATGCACCAGCCTCTGCCTGAGAGTTCTGCTGGGTTTGAAATGTACTGGGATGTTGTGTTTGTTGAAAATACTTCTGAAATTCTCTGAAATTCCTGCTAGCATTTGTCTATTACCTAAAATTGCTTCCATGTGTCTTTGCGCTTTTTACTGTCAAACACAGACCAGGTAATATTCCTGTTAGCAGCATTGTCCTGTTAGCAGCATGGTCCTGTTATCAACATGGTTCTGTTAGCAGCATTGTCCTGTTGGCAGCATTGTCCTGTTAGCAGCATTGTCCTGTTGGCAGCATTGTCCTGTTAGCAGCATTGTCCTGTTAGCAGCATGGTTCTGTTAGCAGCATTGTCCTGTTGGCAGCATTGTCCTGTTAGCAGCATTGACTGTGTCTCAATTCATGGGCTGGGTCCTCATGAGGACCCAGCCTAGCTGGGCCGAGTAGGCCACGCACTCACAAGGCCGAGTGGGCTGGACGAAACTGCTGAAATGGGACGGTCTAGCCTTCAGGTTTGCCGGCCTTGAAGTGGGTGGGGCGTTCTCTTGAAGTGGGTGAGAAGTTCTTGTGTGCCGCTTGGTGTGTGTGTGGAAAGAGAAGGGACGCCGCTAAAATATATTAGTTAGCTGAATACATGTATATATATTAGTGTTTCTGAGTTTACTGAACTGATTACAAATCAGCTTATTTTACACGTGCGTAGCAAGGATTTTCTGAGCGGCGATCTGTTAAAACTCAGAGTGGACCTATAAAATGCAAGTTGCCCAGTAGGTCACTGTGTTAAACATTGGGTTGGCATGCAGATCCTTTTCTCAAAAGCTGGTTCGAATCTCACTCGGTACGGTTAAAACTTATTTTACGTTTGTCTTTTATTGGATAAAAATATGAGGACTGAGATTTAAAAAAAGGAGTTTGTGAAACTCCTTTTTTTTTATCCAATGAAAGACAAACGTAAAGAAAGTTTTAACCGTACTGAGTGAGATTCGAACCAGCTTTTGAGAAAAGGATCTCCGTGCCAACCCAATGTTTAACGCAATGACCTACTGGGCAACTAGTGTTTTGTAGGTCCACTCTGAGTTTTAAAAGATCGCCCCTCAGAAAAACCTTGCTACGCACGTGTAAAATAAGCTGATTTGTTATCAGTTATTAATAGGGGTGTAACGATACACAAAACTCACGAGACGAGACGAGACGAGAAAATTACAGATATCGCGAGAACGAGACGAGATTTTAATGTTAGTTCAAGAAAACTTCAAAGATCGGTTTTATGCCGCAAAAAGGCTTTTATTCTGTTTTAACATGTATTACAAACTCAACTGATGTCTTCATTTTACTGATTGAATCTCCTTAGACCTTAGAAGGTTCAACTTTGTTTAAAAAAATAGATATTCACGCAGGACTTTCCAAAAATTGAACATAAATATCCGCATCAGCACTGAATCTACATTCATCAAAGACTATGTGAACAAAATAAAAATCTAGTAATTATGTGGACTCCTGCCCATGTGGGTATATTAGGCAACGAAAGGGCAGATAAGTTGGCTAAAGAAACTGGTAAAAAAGTAGACATTGATATGCTGATAAAGTTAACTAAATCTGAAGGAAAAAGTATAGTTTGGAACGAAAGCAAGAAATTATGGAAAATGAGATGGGATAATGAGACAAAAGGGAGACATTTATATAGGATACAAAATACAGTTGATGTTAATAGACTCAGAGGAATAAATAGGAGGGAGGAGATAATTATAAATAGAATAAGAACTGGGCATAGTTTATTAAATGACACTCTTTTTAAGATGGGGAAACATCTTACTGGTTTATGTGATTGGTGTAATGCCTCAGAAACAATAGAACATGTTTTTAATAATTGCAGGAAATATGTGGGTCATAGGAGAATATTGAGAATGGAAATTGGTTGTAATAGGGAACTAAAGTTGGAAGATGTCGCTGCTCAGCTGAGTAGTGATGAAGGGAAAAGAAAGATATTTCGTTTTTTTAAAAATACTGGACTCAATAAGAGAATTTGAGAAAAGAAATTAATATATAAGCACCAAGAGATGGCAGTAGTGCAACAATGATGGATGCAAGCTGCCGTTAAAAACCAAAGAAGAAGAAGAAGAAGAATCTACAGCCGTCACTCACCAGTGTTGCCAGATTGGGCGGTTCACCGCGATTTTCCTTCTGACTTTTGCGGGTAAAGAGTGCTTTGGGTGGGTGGGACTCTATCTGGCAACACCGGTGTTTACACGCGTGTCTTTACATTCGGGGCAGCGTCGGCAGCGCCGGTGTTCTGTGAAGGACACTGGGACCCTCCATCAATGTAGAGGCGTCTGCGGCACCGGGACCCTCCATCAGAAGTAGTTGGGGCGTCTTCTATAGCAACTTCATCCGGCGAAGCCATGCTGTCCGTGACGCTGACTTGCTAGGGGCTCTGCTAGCATTAGCATTAGCATCTCGCGAGACAACGTTACCTCTCAACGAGAGATATCGCGGGAGTTTAATATCGCGAGATCTCGTACAACGAGATCTCGTTACATGCCTAGTTATTAACAAACATTAAACTCAGAAACACTAATATATATTCATCTAACAAATATTTTTTTAGTCTTTTCTGTAGTTAAATTTTAATGAGATTCAGCTTGCGCTGAGGTTGAACGAGCTGATGACTCAACAACACGCAGCAGTACCGACCCTGCACGCAGAAAGTCCTACCCCCCCGCGAAATCTCTGCTGGCGCTACGAATTCTGGGATAGCCTCCGTCTTGAAGGATTCACGGATGCATCCTTGGATTTCGACAGGAAGTAGGCCGCATTCCTCGGCCGCATGACGAGGAGTCTTCGAATTGGGACAGTCCTCCGCGCGGGGCAATGACGTATGCGGCCGACAAATGCGCACTCATGAGGACCCAGCCCCTGAATTGAGACACAGCCATTGTCTTGTTAGCAGCATTGTCCTGTTAGCAGCATGGTCCTGTTATCAACATGGTCCTGTTAGCAGCATTGTCCTTTTAGCAGCATTGTCCTGTTAGCAGCATTGTCCTGTTAGCAGCATTGTCCTGTTGGTAGCATGGTCCTGTTATCATCATGGTCCTGTTAGCAGCATTGTCCTTTTAGCAGCATTGTCCTGTTAGCAGCATTTTCCTGTTGGTAGCATGGTCCTGTTATCAACATGGTCCTGTTAGCAGCATTGTCCTTTTAGCAGCATTGTCCTGTTAGCAGCATTGTCCTGTTAGCAGCATTGTCCTGTTGGTAGCATGGTCCTGTTATCATCATGGTCCTGTTAGCAGCATTGTCCTGTTGGCAGCATTGTCCTGTTGGCAGCATTGTCCTGTTAGCAGCATTGTTAGCAGCATTGTCCTGTTAGCAGCATTGTTGGCAGCATGGTCCTGTTATCAACATGGTCCTGTTAGCAGCATTGTCCTGTTAGCAGCATTGTCCTGTTGGCAGCATGGTCCTGTTAGCAGCATTGTCCTGTTGGTAGCATGGTCCTGTTATCAACATGGTCCTGTTAGCAGCATTGTCCTGTTAGCAATGGTCTTGTTAGCAGCAATGTCATGTTAGCAATGGTCTTGTTAGCAGCATTGTCCTTATAGCAGCATTGTCCTGTTAGCAGCATTTTCCTGTTAGCAGCATTGTCCTGTTAGCAGCATTGTCCTGTTAGCAGCATGGTCCTGTTAGCAATGGTCTTGTTAGCAGCAATGTCATGTTAGCAATGGTCTTGTTAGCAGCATTGTCCTGTTAGCAGTATTGTCCTGATAGTCCTGTTAGCAGCATTGTCCTGTTAGCAGCATTGTCCTGTTAGCAGCAATGGTCTTGTTATCAACATGGTATTGCTAGCAGTATTGTCCTGTTATCAACAAACCAAACCTCGATAACTGAACTTGGCCCTTTTAAATCGAAGCTTAAGACTTTTTTTTATTCCAACAGGCTTTTAGTAATTAAATATGTGGTGACATTTCTGGTTTTATTTTTGCTATTATGTTGTGTTTTTCTTGATTTTTAATCTGTTGTCTTTTGAAGTACTGCACTGTTTTTTGTTAAGCACTTTGGTCACCATCACCGTGGTTGTGTAAAGTGCTATAGAAATGAATAAATGAAAATGAAATGAAAACAGTTGAGTCCCAGTTGAAGTGCTTCCTGGAGGATCACGCTATCCCCAAGCTATTCCAATCTGGCTTCAAACCTCTCCACAGCACTGAGACTGCCCTACTGAAGGTTTTTAACGACATCTTCCTATCCACAGACACTGGTGACTCTGTGCTGCTTGTCCTATTGGACCTCACATCCGCTTTCGACACCATCGACCATGAGATCCTCATTGCTAGGTTGAAGCAGTGGGTGGGCATCACAGGGTCAGCCCTCAATTGGTTCAAATCATGACAGGTCCTTTTGTGTTTCCATGACTTCTTCTCATTCAAAATTTGTCAAATGGCCAGTATCTCCTAAAGTGAAAGAAAACCATTTTAAAATAATAAACAAGATTTATCCCGTGGCCATGTTTCTGCACTGAAGATTTAAATTTGAGGTTGATTTGTGTACCTTTTGTAAATCCAAAGATGAATCCCTTGAGCATTTGTTTTTATCATGTCAACATTCTCAAAGTTTTAGGACTGACATCACAAACTGGATTAATCTAAAACTCAACATTCCCTCTTTTGATGCCATTTTATTCTATGTAGACAGCTTAAGCTCAGCTTACTCTGATGCCATAAATATAGTCGTCCTTATAGCAAAGTGCCACATTCATTGTAGTAAGTGGAGGGATAATAAGCCCTCCTTCCCATGTTTCATGAACAAATTCAAAGCCTACTATTTTTCATTAAGTAGATTAAAAAACTGGAAAACTGCTAGAACCATCTCACAACAGTTATCTAAAAACTTGATGTTTTAAGTTTCTAATATTGTCTTGCTCCTTTGTGTACTTTTTCATTTATTGTATTTTGATATATACTGTATATATATACTGTGTATATATATATATATAATATATATATATATATATATATATATATATATATATATATATATATATATATATTTTTCAACTTTCATCATTTTGTAAACTGCCCCCTAGCTTGTAGATTGTAGTTATGTTATCCTTCACGAGAGTTTGTATATATTTTTGTTTATGTATGAATGTACTACAGAATGTAGTGTTCTGTTTGTTTTGTTTGGACTACAGAATGTAGTGTTCTGTTTGTTTTTAATTAAAAAAACAAAAAAAAACAAAGCTCAAAGCCGAAGAGCGGAAGATGACGTCATGCAGCCGTTTGTTTTCCCATCATGCATCACGTTCTTCAACTGCTAAAACAGCTAAAAATAAATAAAAACAAGAAAGTAAGCTGTGCAAAACTATTCAGGCATTCTGTTTTTTTTTTTTCAGGCTATATTGAATTTGAAGCCAGAATTTTTTCCTCATTGCAACCGTGAGTGAAAACCGTAGTTCATTAGACCCACATAAAAGGCGATGAGCGTCATTAAGTTTTCAAGGCAGCTTGTGTGGACGGTGCAACTAACCGGTTCCTTGCCCTTGGATGTCAATAGGCCTGGATTGCATATGTAAAGGATGTCAACCCAGGATGCATCTGAGTTCAGTAGGAGTCATATAGACTGACAAGAATAAAGATTGAATGAAAAAAATAAAAATAAAGGTTTAATGAAATGACAAGCCTGAAATAAAGGTTGAATGAAAAAAAAAAAGCCAGGTTAAAGGTGAAAAATGGTATTCAGATGCATAGGTCCCAAGGGACACAAGCTGCCGATATTTTTATGGACAAAACAACAATTGTCAATTACTCTGTTGCTTGTATTAATGTAATACACTTTTTATAACCATAAAATTTATAATCACATAAACCTTGCACAGTTACTCTTATGATAATAAATTTGCACAGCTTCGTTCATAAATCAGACTCATAGACTGTTATTGTGCACTGGTGCTGTTAGCCCATATTAGCTCAAACTCTCAGAGCTACGTTCTGTTGTGTCCAACTAAGGACAATGAGAAGACTTTTTTATTTTCTGATTATTTATTTCAATCCGAAGCATTACTAAAAAACGCCTTTTTCTGATCATAAGACGTCTGTGACTTATCCCTTATGTATTTAAAAGAAGCTGCTAGGGTTGTACAATTGGCGTGTTTTGCTCACTGGAAGCCGTAGGGTTGTCATACCAGACGTTCAGTCATGGGTTCGATCCCCATGGCAGCTTGATTCGCCAAATCAAGTGGACAATGATTTTAACATATTTTACATTTGTCTATTATCAAAAAAGGCGTTCAATACAAGATCAACTGGACTTTATTTGTTACAGAAGACGTTTCGCTTCTCATCCGAGGAGCTTTATCAATTCAATGAAACAGACTGTGTGCGAGTGGAGTTATAACAGTGAGTCACGCACCAACATACCGGGTATGTAAATTTCATACTGAGGTAACACATACATGTAAATTGACAGATCACACCTTAACAATAGGGAGAACCCTTGAGGTCTCTGAAGCTGTGTTTCCATCCATTTTCATTTCGATTTTTGAGAAATCTCGCAAATATGTAAATACAAATTAATGCGAAGCAGAAGTGTTTCCATCTGCTGGCTTGAAGCGCATCTACCAAGCCACGCACAGCGTCATTACGTCAGACGTCAGCGTCATTACGTCAGACGTCAGCGTCATTACGTCAGACGTCTGCACTGCGTATGTCCATAGATATAATAAACACTAGATAAGCTGAGGCGGAGTCTCCGGCGTCGTCACGTGGCAGCCATCTTGCGACAGACAGCAACATTAGCTGCAGCTGTTGAAACTGAATGGAGGTGAGGGGTTTACACAAACAAAAATACTCTTAACTCGCTGTAATCTTGACGGATTTACAAACGGTTTATCTTTTTAAAAACGTTATTAACGTGGCTATGATTTCTTTGGTAGTCAGACAGCACTTTTGTCTTTTTTAAAACGTTTTATTCATGTTTTGGGTGTCACACTCATCGAGAATCTAGAATCTGTTTTTATTACACCAATAACTATTTTATTACAAACTACTGTAAATGACTATCTTGATCATGATTGTATTTATTAGCATACTATTAACAAGAGCCTTTGATTAAGGGCTAGCTAGTACAGTATTCCAAATATTTCCCCAGCATTCTTAGATCACTAGGAGCTCTTTGTTTTTAACTGAACTAAAGCTGCACATGATTTCCAAGCGGTTTGGTATGTTCAACACTAATTACTGCTTTGTGTTTTACAGAAATACTCTTTGACAAGATGCCTGACTTTTGTGCAGCCTATGGATGCTCCAATAGGCGTAACATCAAAACAAGAAACCTTGGGATCACATTTCACAAGTAAGACTCTGTGACAGTATTATTACTTTAATTAGAATAATCATAGTTATATTTTGGATCAGTGCACATTATTGGTCATGCTACACACCAAAATGTGAGATAATATTATTGACATAATATTATACATAATATATATTTACATAATAATGACATAATATATATTTACAGCACTTTGGTTGACCTTGTTGTTGTTTTAAGTGCTCTATAAATAAAATGGTATGGTATGGTATACGGCTTGTAAAAGTATCTTTATATAAATTATGATGTATGATTTAGTGTTTCTTTTGGACACAATTTTTAATAGCTGTTTTATTGTACCAAAAGTAAATGCAAGCACACCAAAAGTATGATATATGTGTATAATTGTCATTACTATAATTCAAAGGTAAAGAAAGGAAGTGTGGAAAATAATGACCATCTTCTTCATGTTTTTAAGGTTTCCCAAAACCAGAGAGAGGAGGCGGCAGTGGGAAGTTGCCCTGAGAAGAGAGGGTTTTGTTGCCCTGGACAGGACACTGCTCTGCAGTGATCACTTCAGTTCTGAGGACTTCGATCGGACAGGGCAGACTGTTAGATTAAAAGATAGTGTTGTTCCAACACTTTTCAATTTTCCATCGCATCTTCAAAAGGTATGTATCATCGACCTACAAGATTTCAAGATGTATAAGATTGATATGTCTATAAACTACTGTATATATAAATATGTGGTTAAATGTCACAGTTTAGTATTTCTTTCTGCAAATTTAGCAATAAACAATGTGTTGTTCTTTACATAGCACATTTTAGACACTCTACTTTTGTTTATTTTAGCTTGTAAAAACAAGAGGCTCAAACACCTCTAGAAGAATAGAAGACAACCTGGCAATGGACCTGTCTCAGGATAAAGCTCAGTCTGATGTTGTGAGTATTAATTGATTCACACAATTGATAAGTGAATAATTATTTTTTTTTAAACTGTTAAATTCCACATTAATATTATTTATATATTTGTATATTTTTGCAAAGCAACTGGAAGCCACTGCAAAGAGGCGAAAGTGCTGCAAGCGGCAGGCCACTGACCACCCGTATTCACTGCCTCCTTGCCCCAAGGCTATATATGCCAAACTTAATGAAGCCTCAGCTAGAGTGAGGAAATTGCAGAGGGAGAAATCGAATGCCTTGGCAAGAGAAAGGAGGGCCAAGAAAAGCATGCTGTCTCTTCTAGAGGAACTGAAGGAGAAAAATCTCATCAATGAAGAGCTAAAAGACAAGCTTGAATGCTACTCGGGTAAATTAAAAATATTACATTGAATACATAGTATATAGGGTATTTTATGTTCTTTGGTGAAATGACACCCACTAAATCACTCTTAACTGTTTTTCAGATCTTCCAGTTCAACTGTTGTCGAGGCAGGGCAGCAAGTACACCAAGGCCCAGAGAGAGTTTGCCCTTACGCTCCATTTGCATGGGCCAAAGGCATATCACTATCTGAGAGACACTCTGCATATTTGCCTCCCACATCCGAGATCATTGCAAAGGTATTCTTCATTATGTTTGACTGTAAACTAAATCACTTGGAGAAACTTAAGCGCTACATATTGTGTTACCATGAATTGTAGAACTTGCTGAAAAAGGCTTACATTTTTAACTTTTTAGTGCAATGGCATCTATTTTTGGGATGCCAAGTGTTTTCAGTAGGGATGCTTAGTGTTTAAATGATTGTATGGTTAAATTTTTACTTTTTTATTTTACTAAGGTGGCTGAGCTCTGTTGATGCCAAACCTGGTCTAAATAAAATGATGTTGGACATGCTGGAGCAACGTCGCAAAGCAGATGAGGCCAAATACGGATGTGTCTCTTTGATGCTGGATGCCATGGCCATCAAAAAGCATGTTCAATATGATCCTCAGACACAAACAATGTCTGGATTTGTGGACATGGGAGATCGGATAAATGAAGCTGACATTGCCTCTGAGGCTCTGGTGTTCATGGTGGTTGGGCTTCAAGGTTATTGGAAAGCTCCGATTGCATATTATCTGACCAAGTCCCTAACACCAGAGACACAGAAAGTGTTGGTAGAGCATGCATTAGAAGAGCTTCATCATCGCCAGATATTTAAGGATGCCCAATGTGCCTTACTGCATATGCCATTCTATAACAACATGAACTACTACCTCATGCATATACTGTGTACATTAACTGATATGCTGCTTTGCCACTTTGCAAATGTCAATGCTAGAACCTTTAGTTTATTTTATAGTTATACTTTTTATACTTTTTTACTTTTTGTACTAGTATGCAAAAACTCAGAACAGTATTATGTTCATTAAATGTTTAGTGCTTTAGTTTTTAGAGTTGGTGTAAATTTTCATACTCTTATACCACTATGCAAAAACTCAGGACAGTGTTAAAGTTTTACTATTTTATGCTTATGTCTATTATTATATGTTTCAGTGTTTTAATGTTTAAATAGTTACTGTTGCACCGAGGGAGTGAGAGTCTTGTCACACTATCAGATGTCACACTATCAGATGTTTATTTTTGTTTATTTGTTTGTTTATTTATATTTCTCAATTATTAAATCTTTTCATGTATCTAAAAAGAATAAACTACACATATTGACCAAGGTTGGTGTAATAATGTATTTAATATTACATAATATTTAAATGTGTAGGGAAAAAAATTGGCATAAATTAATTTCATATCACCAATAATAATACTATTTATGATGAAATAGTATTAAATATTTATTAGCATTGTAACATATGTCAGTTAATTTCGCTGGAAATAAACATGTATTTAGAAATAGATGTAAATATAATCTTATTGTGTATACTGCTAGTGCAATACAGTGTCTACATAACGTTATTTTCATGTGAACGTCCATCTTAAGTATACCATATTATAACAACATCTCTCACATTTATAACAAACCAAACCGTTTTAAAATCGGATGGAAATTAAGCAAGTTATGGTTATTTTAATAGTGAATGCACCATTCACATTCATGTTAAGAGTGGGCGTTCTGTCTGTCCCAAGATGGCCGCCGTCTGACGATGTCGGTCTCCATTGGCCAACAGCGGGGCTGTCTTATCTAGTGTTTATTATATCTATGCGTATGTCTACAGTAAACAGGAAGTAGCAGTTGAAAACAGAACCCGGCCACACATCTCGTCAAAATGGAGAGAATATTTCAGGTACGTGTTGCTATCGGTCGAGTTGTATTTATTCTGTCATACAAACTAGTTTTAGCGATGTTACATGTTGTCCGGAGCGGAAACAGCTGATCAGTCACGTGACGTGAATGTTCGCTTCGGCAGCACGAGTCGGCAAATGTGTTTCCATCTGTCGCTGTGCGCATCTGCTCATTTTCGAACATCCCAAAAACCACCTCAAGCGAGCGTATAAACTTTTTGGCGAACTTGAGAAAGTAAATACGGATTTTGCCGTTTCCATTAAGCTTTTCTGCTGCGATACTTCAAAATGCGCACCTAGAAACCTTGATGGAAACACGGCTTGACAGAAGACACACAACTATATGTAAATTGACAAAAACACCCTCCCAAACCAACAACAGAGGTTTCTCAAAAATTCTTTGCTAGTCTAATTCACAGACAAGACACCTCTGCTCCCATCCGGTGTAAATTGTTTGGGAATCAGCCCCAGAACTGAGTTATAAGTCTTAGAAAGTTGAAATCTCAGACCTTCTCCTCTGTTAAGAGAAGGTTTTTCTCTTTTAACATAAACAGCTTCCTTCACACCCCTCTCAAACCACCATCTGTGCTCTCTGTCCAAAATGTGCACATTCTGGTCCTCAAAAGAGTGTCCCTTGTCCGTGAGGTGGAGGTGAACAGCTGAGTTTTGTCCAGAGGAGGTTGCTCTCCTGTGTTGGGACATTCTTCTGTGGATGGGCTGCTTAGTTTCTCCAATGTAGCGGTCTGGGCAGTCCTCGCTGCACTGGACTGCGTACACTACACCACTCTGTTTGTGTGTTGGTGTTTTGTCCTTAGGATGCACCAGCCTCTGCCTGAGAGTTCTGCTGGGATTGAAATGTACTGGGATGTTGTGTTTGTTGAAAATACTTCTGAAATTCTCCTAAATTCCTGCTAGCATTTGTCTATTACCTAAAATTGCTTCCATGTGTCTTTGCGCTTTTTACTGTCAAACAAAGACCGGGTAATATTCCTGTTAGCAGCATTGTCCTGTTAGCAGCATTGTCCTGTTAGCAGCATGGTCCATCAACATGGTTCTGTTAGCAGCATTGTCCTGTTGGCAGCATTGTCCTGTTAGCAGCATTGACTGTGGCTGTGTCTCAATTCAGGGGCTGCATCCTCATGAGGACCCAGCCCAGCTGGGCCGAGTAGGCCACGCACTCACAAGACCGGGTGGGCTGAGTGAAACTGCTGAAATGGGACGGTCTAGCCTTCAGGAGAGCCGGCATTGAAGTGGGTGGGGCGTTCTCTTGAAGTGGGTGGGAAGTTCTTGTGTGCCGCTTGGTGTGTGTGGAAAGAGAAGGGACGCCGCTAAAATATATTATTTATCTGAATACATGTATATATATTAGTATTTCTGAGCTTACTGTTTGTTAAGAACTGATTACAAATCAGCTTATAAGGGGCGATCTGTTAAAACCCAGAGTGGACCTACAAAATGCAAGCTGTCGAGTAGCACAACTGGTTAATCAACCTGCGATTGGTGCAGGGATACTTTTCTCGAAGCTGGTTCGAATCTCACTCGGTACGGTTAGAACTTATTTTACGTTTGTCTTTTATTGGATAAAAAAAATGAGGACTGAGATTAAAAGGAAGGAGTTTGTGAAACTCCCTTCTTTTTTTTTATCCAATAAGAGCTACTCGACAGCTTGCTCCTCACTGGTCCACTCTGGGTTTTTAAAAGATTGCCCCTCAGAATATCCTTGCTACGCACGTGTAAAATAATCTGATTTGTAATCAGTTCTTCAGCTAACACAATTTTTTTTGTCGTTTCTGAAGTTAAATTTTAATGAGATATATTCGAGCTGAGGTTGTTTGAGATGACTAAATAAACAAAGGTTCAATGAATATTCGCGCTGAGGTTGTTTTTAAAACGAGCTGATGACTCAACAACACACAGCAGCCCGACTCTGCACGCAGAAAGTCCCACCCCCCCCGCGAAATCTCTGCTGGCGCTATGAATTCTGGGATAGCCTCCGTCTGGAAGGATTCACGAATGCATCCTTCGATTTCGGCAGGAAGTAGGCCGCATTCCTCGGCCGCATGAGGAGGAGTCTTCGAATTGGGACAGTCCTCCGCGCGGGGCAATGACGTATGCGGCCGACAAATGCGCACTCATGAGGATGCAGCCCCTGAATTGAGACACAGGCTGTGTCTCAATTCATGGGGACCCAGCCTAGCTGGGCCGAGTAGGCCACGCACTCACAAGGCCGAGTGGGCTGGACGAAACTGCTGAAATGGGACGGTCTAGCCTTCAGGTTTGCCGGCCTTGAAGTGGGTGGGGCGTTCTCTTGAAGTGGGTGAGAAGTTCTTGTGTGCCGCTTGGTGTGTGTGTGGAAAGAGAAGGGACGCCGCTAAAATATATTAGTTAGATGAATACATGTATATATATTAGTGTTTCTGAGTTTACTGAACTGATTACAAATCAGCTTATTTTACACGTGCGTAGCAAGGATTTTCTGAGCGGCGATCTGTTAAAACTCAGAGTGGACCTATAAAATGCAAGTTGCCCAGTAGGTCACTGGTTAAACATTGGGTTGGCATGCAGATCCTTTTGTCAAAAGCTGGTTCGAATCTCACTCGGTACGGTTAAAACTTATTTTACGTTTGTCTTTTATTGGATAAAAATATGAGGACTGAGATTTTTAAAAAGGAGTTTGTGAAACTCCTTTTTTTTTATCCAATGAAAGACAAACGTAAAATAAGTTTTAATCGTACCGAGTGAGATTCGAACCAGCTTTTGAGAAAAGGATCTGCGTGCCAACCCAATGTTTAACACAATGACCTACTGGGCAACTAGTGTTTTGTAGGTCCACTCTGAGTTTTAAAAGATCGCCCCTCGGAAAAACCTTGCTACTCACGTGTAAAATAAGGTGATTTGTTATCAGTTATTAACAAACATTAAACTCAGAAACACTAATATATATTCATCTAACAAATATTTTTTAGTCTTTTCTGTAGTTAAATTTTAATGAGATTCAGCTTGCGCTGAGGTTGAACGAGCTGATGACTCAACAACATGCAGCAGTACCGACCCTGCACGCAGAAAGTCCTACCCCCCCGCGAAATCTCTGCTGGCGCTACGAATTCTGGGATAGCCTCCGTCTTGAAGGATTCACGGATGCATCCTTGGATTTCGACAGGAAGTAGGCCGCATTCCTCGGCCGCATGACGAGGAGTCTTCGAATTGGGACAGTCCTCCGCGCGGGGCAATGACGTATGCGGCCTACAAATGCGCACTCATGAGGACCCAGCCCCTGAATAGAAACACAGCCATTGACCTGTTAGCAGCATGGTCCTGTTATCAACATGGTCCTGTTAGCAGCATTGTCCTTTTAGCAGCATTGTCCTGTTAGCAGCATTGTCCTGTTGGCAGCATTGTCCTGTTAGCAGCATTGTTAGCAGCATTGTCCTGTTAGCAGCATTGTTGGCAGCATGGTCCTGTTAGCAGCATTGTCCTGTTGGTAGCATGGTCCTGTTATCAACATCCTGTTTGCAGCATTGTCCTGTTAGCAGCATTGTCCTGTTAGCAGCATTGTCCTGTTGGTAGCATGGTCCTGTTATCAACATGGTCCTGTTAGCAGCATTGTCCTGTTAGCAGCATTGTCCTGTTGGTAGCATGGTCCTGTTATCAACATGGTCCTGTTAGCAGCATTGTCCTGTTAGCAGCATTGTCCTGTTAGCAGCATTGTCCTGTTAGCAGCAATGGTCTTGTTATCAACATGGTATTGCTAGCAGTATTGTCCTGTTATCAACAAACCAAACCTCGATAACTGAACTTGGCCCTTTTAAATGGAAGCTTAAGACTTTTTTTATTCCAACAGGCTTTTAGTAATTAAATATGTGGTGACATTTCTGGTTTTATTTTTGCTATTATGTTGTGTTTTTCTTGATTTTTAATCTGTTGTCTTTTGAAGTACTGTACTGCACTGTTTTTTGTTAAGCACTTTGGTCACCATCACCGTGGTTGTGTAAAGTGCTATAGAAATGAATAAATGAAAATGAAATGAAAACAGTTGAGTCCCAGTTGAAGTGCTTCCTGGAGGATCACGCTATCCCCAAGCTATTCCAATCTGGCTTCAAACCTCTCCACAGCACTGAGACTGCCCTACTGAAGGTTTTTAACGACATCTTCCTATCCATAGACACTGGTGACTCTGTGCTGCTTGTCCTATTGGACCTCACATCCGCTTTCGACACCATCGACCATGAGATCCTCATTGCTAGGTTGAAGCAGTGGGTGGGTATCACAGGGTCAGCCCTCAATTGGTTCAAATCATGACAGGTCCTTTTGTGTTTCCATGACTTCTTCTCATTCAAAATTATTCAAATGGCCAGTATCTCCTAAAGTGAAAGAAAACCATTTTAAAATAATAAACAAGATTTACCCCGTGGCCATGTTTCTTCCCAGAAGATTTAAATTTGAGGTTGATTTGTGAACCTTTTGTAAATCCGAAGATGAATCCCTTGAGCATTTGTTTTTATCATGTCAACATTCTCAAAGTTTTAGGACGGACATCACAAACTGGATTAATCTAAAACTCAACATTCCCTCTTTTGATACTGATGCCATTTTATTCTATGTAGACAGCTTAAGCTCAGCTTACTCTGATGCCATAAATATAGTCGTCCTTATAGCAAAGTGCCACATTCATTGTAGTAAGTGGAGGGATAATAAGCCCTCCTTCCCATGTTTCATGAACAAATTCAAAGCCTACTATTTTTCATTAAGTAGATTAAAAAACTGGAAAACTGCTAGAACATCTCACAACAGTTATCTAAAAACTTGATGTTTTAAGTTTCTAATATTGTCTTGCTCCTTTGTGTACCTTTTTCATTTATTGTATTTTGCTATATACTGTATATATATACTGTGTATATATATATATATATATATATATATATATATATATATATATATATATATATATATATATATATATATATGTATATATATATATTTTTTTTCAACTTTCATCATTTTGTAAACTGCCCCCTAGCTTGTAGATTGTAGTTATGTTATCCTTCACGAGAGTTTGTATATATTTTTGTTTATGTATGAATGTACTACAGAATGTAGTGTTCTGTTTGTTTTGTTTGGACTACAGAATGTAGTGTTCTGTTTGTTTTTAATTAAAAAAACAAAAAAAAACAAAGCTCAAAGCCGAAGAGCGGAAGATGACGTCATGCAGCCGTTTGTTTTCCCATCATGCATCACGTTCTTCAACTGCTAAAACAGCTAAAAATAAATAAAAACAAGAAAGTAAGCTGTGCAAAACTATTCAGGCATTCTGTTTTTTTTTTTTTCAGGCTATATTGAATTTGAAGCCAGAATTTTTTCCTCATTGCAACCGTGAGTGAAAACCGTAGTTCATTAGACCCACATAAAAGGCGATGAGCGTCATTAAGTTTTCAAGGCAGCTTGTGTGGACGGTGCAACTAACCGGTTCCTTGCCCTTGGATGTCAATAGGCCTGGATTGCATATGTAAAGGATGTCAACCCAGGATGCATCTGAGTTCAGTAGGAGTCATATAGACTGACAAGAATAAAGATTGAATGAAAAAAATAAAGGTTCAATGAAATGACAAGCCTGAAATAAAGGTTGAATGAAAAAAAAAAGCCAGGTTAAAGGTGAAAAATGGTATTCAGATGCATAGGTCCCAAGGGACACAAGCTGCCGATATTTTTATGGACAAAACAATTGTCAATTACTCTGTTGCTTGTGTAAAGGGTTTGGAGGGGGTCAGTTTAATACTGACCTCCTTTTTACCTTAATTTACTTATTCAGATTGAATAGTAATTTCACGGATTCTCTTCTTTTTCAGTTTATTCAATATTTCTGTGATCTTTATGATGGATAAATAAACAGAGCCATTAAGTGACAATGGACACGTTAACTTAGTTTGATATGTCAAAGAGACACTATCATTTATTTAAAATAAATCAACTAAATTAACACCATTACACTTGATTGACATGATTTCACTTTCTTTCAATTCAAATACGTCAGCACACTTGATTTAACACAACAGACATAAATACTAGATGTTACACATATTTAGTCTGAGGGGCATTTCAGCTTAAAATAGTTTCCAGCTTAAGATTGAGAGGGAAAGGGAAAAGGAGGAATAAGAGGTTGGAGAGATTAAGTTATTTATCTCGAGTGTAACCAGAGATGACACTTTCCATCCGACTTCGGCTAAATCCCAGGTACGTTTGTAAACAGCTTTACCTTTTGACGATGCGTCTGATAAAGATATTACCAGCCTCCCAGGTGCACAGAGTCCTTCCGGCCCTCGTACGTCTGAACTGGTCGTTTACTTCCAACGTCTCCTCGGATCCGCGTCAGCCGTCAGAAACATGTGGCAGCTTCTGGCCGACTTCAAGACGAGATGTTTCTCAAAGAAAGTTCATTAGGAACTTTGGAGCTTTTGCTCGGGGAACTGGATGGAGGCGTCCATCAGTTCTAGCTGACAAGTTAGTCTTTGGCTCTTGACCAAGCTTGACCAGCTGCAAGGCAGAGAGCTTTCAGGTCTCCGTCCATTCAAACTCTCTGTCCATTCAAAGACTGAAGCGTTTCCGCACAGTTAGAACTTAAAAAGAGACTTAGAGAGGAGAGAAACTTGTCTCTTTTTCATTGGTCCACTTGTTATCACTATTCAAGGTGAAATTCAGCACAGAGAAGGAAATTGTTTAGGAAAAGTATCTGAGTGAGAGACTTTCAGACGCTAGATGAGAGTTTTAGCTGAAACTCGACAAAAACAATTTCAGTGTAAGTCAGTTTGACATTTTAGCTGAACTTTGACACCTTTTCACTTGCAGAAATGACACATTGATGTTTCACATTTAAAGAATAACAGCATATAACATATATCATGAAAATGACAAAAGTTATTCTTTTGATTACATTAGAATAAAATCAAAGGTAGAAATAGTCTCTTTTGGTGACTATATTCTGATTACAACTAATGGAATGATTTTGTGATAAATGTCTTGCTTTACTGAGAGGTCAGTAAAGATCATCTCTGGACAGTTCAAAAACCTTAATTTGACTCTGGGTAGGTCCACTACATCTCCCCCCTTTTGGAAGCCATCGCCAGTCCTTGGGGATGGGGTCCAACACGAAAGGAAACCTTGAACTGTCTTTGATCTTGAAGTAATCCAGCAAGTGGAAAAGAAAAATCAAAAATTATAATCCCATAAAGTTTTGGAAATTCCATACTGTTCGGAGGTAATCCCATTGCGGTAAGCTTTTAATCCCTTGGAAAACTGAGTCTGTTAACTCTTGGAAAACAAAGTCTGTGATCCTTTGGAAAACAAAGTCTTATAATCCACAGCGATAATCCCACAGCAGTAATTCCACCACGATTAGAGTTGGTGATTTCATCAGCAACAATTGTTTTCATAATCAGCATGTAGAGGGGATCCCTCGATTGACGCAGAGGAGGCGACCCTTGGATGAAGGTTGAAGACCAAGCGTTGGAGCTGCAGGTCCCCACATCGAAGGTTGTTGGCTGGTTGGTTTCCAGTCAGTGCCACTCTGGTTCTATGTGTCATGCAATTATGTGGTTTTTTAAGGTGGGCTTATGATTGGGATTTTACATTAAGCCTTACCTATATGCACCTGGTATGTAAGCTATCATGGTTTAGATCAGCTACACTTACCAATTAAGGGGTGGATCAATTCTGTAAATTTAGATATAGGGATTTGTACCTATAAAATTTTGGAGGGCTTCTGTAACGAAGGCCTCTAATTCCAAACTATTCCTCCATTCATTACTTAGTTTAGGTTAAACTAAAATAAAAATGAAATATAGTTTGATCTAAATGTCTGTTGTCTTTTAGACGAACGACGTAGGATTTGGTATTCCTAATAAATTTTGAAGTCTATGGCGAGACTCATCAAAATGAATAGGTAATCTAGAATAGAAACGATCGAATCGGTTCAATTTAGAAATTATGAGACCAGTGTAGTTTATTGTACCTTGAGCAACTTTAAACTACATTGACTCTTCAACGATTGCGATTTAACAAAATGAACTGCATGTTGGCATAGTTAAATCCATATCATTCATTAACCAATGTTAATATAAAACCTTTTTGGCTGGGAGTGTTCAGAACCAAACAATATCTCAACTAATGACAACA
The DNA here is from genome assembly GCA_038048925.1 of Garcialebias charrua. Classification (NCBI taxonomy): domain Eukaryota; kingdom Metazoa; phylum Chordata; class Actinopteri; order Cyprinodontiformes; family Rivulidae; genus Garcialebias; species Garcialebias charrua. The sequence continues at coordinate 35,809 of JBBPBX010023937.1, forward strand.
GTAATGACTAAACAACAAGGAAACAACGTTTCACTGCTTCGACACACTCTTGTCGTCAGATTCCAAAGTGCAACACACAAGAAAAACAGGTCTCAACTTTATGACCGAGGTCAAATTAAATCTCGTGGATTTAAACGGTTGTTAAGGTTAGTTTTTTGTTGTGGGTTTTAGGCTTAGCGTTTCTAAGTTCAAATTGGACAATGCGACTTATAGGGTGGGAAATATGGTAGTTTAAACCTGATTAGTTTATTTACTAACTTGTGTTTGGACGACCTTATTATCCCATGAAGTCGGTGAGTTTGTGAGATCTTTGTCTTTTGTGGAGTCATTGAACGCCTTGTAAGGTTTGATCTGATTTCGATGTACCCATTTAGCAATTGGCTCTTTGCGGCCTTTGCTGATTTTGATTTCGTAGACGACTGAGGACACTTTGTCTGTTATCAGATGAGGTCCAGTCCACCTGGGCATTAGTTTGCGGGCGAGAGTTCCGGTCCCGGACTCTCCTTTCCCGGTTGTTGGGGCGAACGTATAGTACCAGACTCTGTCTCCCACTTGGAGTTCATTGTGAGAGGCCTTCTGGTCATAGTACGCCTTGCGTCCTTCCGCGGACCTTTCCAGGTTTTTCTGGGCGAAAGCAAAAGTGTTTCTGAGGTGTACATTCGAATCTTTCATGTATTGTTGTGTAGTGTAGGCTGTCGCCATGACGGCGTCACCTGGTTGGTACAACAGGTGTAGAGGGAGAGTCATTTGTCGACCGGTCATCATCTCGAAGGGAGAGATGCCAGTTGATGTGTGTGGAGTGGCTCTTATGGCCATGAGGACCAGAGGGAGTTTCACATCCCAGTCCTTGTGATTTGCGGCCACGTATTTCTTCAAAATACTCACCACAGTTCTGTTTGCTCTCTCGACTTGGCCTGAAGCCTGTGGGTGGTAGCCGACATGAAAGTTGGCCTTGACGCCTAGCGTCTTCCACAGTTCTTTCATCACTTCACCTGTGAAGTGTGTACCTTGGTCTGAGTTCACCCGAAGGGGAAGTCCAAACCTTGAGAATATATGATTCATTAACAACATAGCAGTTGTTTGTGCTGTGTCGTTAGGAGCTGGTAGGCATTCTACCCATTTGGTAAATGCACAGGTTACCGTGAGAAAATATTTATTTCCTCTAGAGCTCTTAGTGAGTGGTCCAACCCAGTCGATCTGGAGGTCAGACCATGGGAATGCAATGCCTCTGCTTTGCAGTGGTGCTCTGTGAAGTGGTCTGGTTGGCTGAAACTGGCCACACACCACGCACCCTTCAATGTAGTCCTTGACATCCTTTTTCATTCCAGGCCAATAGGCAATTTGTTTTAATGCCGTCAGCGTGGCTTTATCTCCTTTGTGTCCTGCGGACGGGAGATCATGGGCATGAACTAACATCACCCCCCTTTGGTCATGGGGAACCACGAACACAGGTGAGGACGTTGGTCCATGAGCGAAAGTTAAGATGCCCTTGATTAGTTTTAGCTGTTTGCGCAGCTGATAGAGGACTTTAAGGTCTGGATCGGAATCCAGTTCGTCTTTAGACGGACTATTTTTGTTCGGATCAGTCAGGTACAGTATCATGGAGTTGATAGCAGGATCCGACTTCTGTAGTTGGATGATGTCTGGGTCAGTCAGTGCGGGTCGTACAGAGACTGCGTTGTCAGCAGGTCTGGTTGCGGCCTGTGCACGTGTGACTGCCATAACCCTGACTGAAGGTTGTGTTTGCAGAGTCTCGATTAACCAGGAGGGGTCGAAGGACCATAGAGGACCTTCGTCGGCTCCTTCCTTGGCTAAGGAATCTGCAATGTCATTGTAGTACTTGTCATCGCCTGGGACTCTAGAATGCCCTGGAACTTTCTTCCAGTAGATCTGTAAGTCGTGTGATGTCACCAAGTGATCACACGCTATGAAAAGCTCTTTGTGTTTGACCACTTTTCTGTCGCTTGTTAGGAAACCGTTCTGTTTCCACACAGCAAGGTGACAAGCGAAACTCAAACGAGCATAGTTAGAGTCAGTGCAGATGACTAGGGTCTTGATGGAGCGTGCTACTACCATCTGGAGAGCTATTAGGATCATGATCACGACAATCTCAGCGTACCGAGAAGTCTGAGAGCCTGATTTGTAGCTGAAGGTGATCTGCTCTTGGTCTTGGAGGAGGACCCCTCCAACACCTGCCCTACAGATTTTGTCGCGGAGGAATGAAGATCCATCCACGTACAATGTCGTCATATCTTTGCAGATATTGTCATCAAAGAAGTGGTGGTTCGGGTCTTCAGTCACAGGGGTTTTTATCTCAGCCAACGGCTGGGTTGCCGGTACATCTCGTGTACACCTTTGGCAGAGTGCCAAGTCTGTTCCCAGATGTGACTTCTTGTTTTGACCATAACGTATGTCTAGGTTAAAACTTTGAAGCGCCATGAGCCACGTTGCAACACGAGAGTTTGTTACCACACCATCTCTGATGCGTTGGCTGTTCAGGAACGTCACTGGCTGGTGTTGTGTTTCCACAATGATTTTCTGTCCACCAATGTAGCTGGAGAAATGTTTTACTGCCCACACTGTGGTCAGTAGAGCTTTCTCACAGTCTGAGAATCTCAACTCGGGGCCCGCCATCGTTTTGCTGGCGTAGGCCACTACACGTTTGTCTCTGTCGTGTATTTGGTACAGACCAGCACTTATGCAACGAGCTGAGAAGCCCACTTCCAAGTAAAGCTCTTTGTTGTAGTCTGGGTAGACTAAACATGGGGCTGACTTGATCCTGTCTATAAGAGCGTCCATTGCCTGCTGCTGTTTGTCAGTCCAGACAAATGGGACGTCTTTCTTTAGGAGTTCAGTCAGTGGCTTTGCAAGGTCTGCATAGTTCTCTATGAACTGGTTCGAGTAGTTACACACGCCAAGAAAACTTTGTAGTTCTTTGAGATTGGTGGGGACCTTGAGATTGTCAAGGCCTTGGGCACGAGTTAAGATGCCATGGTTTGGTTTAAGCCGTTCACGCAGTGTATCGGGAAGCTTGTACAGGAACCTCATAGGCTTCGGCCAACGTTTCTCCGTACGTTTACCTCTTTCTGCGTAATTCAGGTGTGTCACAACTGTCGGCGCAGTCGCTGGTGTGTCTGACTGGTCAGACCGCGGTGCGTCACTGTCGTTGTGATGTGTGTCTTCCCACTTCATGACTGAAGAGGTGCTCTTTGAGTCTGTAAGAACTATGTCATCTCTGAGTAGTTCTATACTCAAAAGCTCTTGAACCAAGGTTTCATCGAAAGCTTGGCTGATGGCTGAAGTACCTGTCCCAGAGGACAGTACAGCGTCTGTGGTGTGGGATCCTCGGACCTCCACACAGTCTACTACCTGTGGTAGAGAGTGAGAGTACACCCCCCTTTTGTTGGAGGAGGGGTCCTCAAAATCTGTGACACTGAAATCCAAGTGACTGTCAGCATGTCGCGGACTGCCACTTCCAGGACTCACATGTCCTTGAACCAAGGTTTCATCGAAAGCTTGGCTGATAGCTGAATTACCTGTCCCATAGGACAGTACAGCCTCTTCGGTGTAGGATCCTTGGATCTCAACACCTTTCACTACCTGTGGTAGGTAGTGTTCAGTGAGTGCTGACTGTGTCAGCTCGCAGAGGAGGTTCTCTTGTCGGGCCAGAGTCTGGTCCAACTGTTGAGTCTCTACTGTCTCATCTGTAGTTGAAGGTTCACTTACCGGGCTTGTGACCACGGTTGGGGAGTCCCTCGTGGCCACTGCGGTACCTGCGGTTAGGCAGTCTGTACCACAACGAGGAGGCACTTTTATTGGCAGGGGTTTTCTCACTGTTGCCCACATTTCCTGTTGACCATAATCTATAATCGCTTCAAAACGGTTTATAAAGTCTTGGCCAACCAGAAATGGGAATGAGTCAAGTGTGGACACATACACTGGGTGGTGTAGTGTCGTTTTGCCAATCTGCATGTGAACCATAGCTATGGCTGTTAGGGTTGTTCTCGTCTCTGCGAGACCCTGTAGCTCAATAGCACATTCCTCAAAGGGTATTTGCCCGTCAACACCGTTGGCGGCGGTCCTCAGCTCCTCGAACAGCTTGGCCGACATAATAGTTATATCAGAACTGCCATCCAGGAGGGCTTCACGCTCAAGGACACCTTCCAGTGTGATGGGCAGGTAGGCTTTCTTAGCCACCCCCCTTTGCATAAAGTTACACAGAAACCTCACAGGTCTTTGTCCACGTTTCTGTTCACGTGTGACTCTGGCTGTGTAATCTTGTTTACTGTCAGCATCTT
>JBBPBX010023938.1:0-16254 GCA_038048925.1 Garcialebias charrua
ATAAAATCCTACTTTATGAAGCAGCTCTTTTAAAATGTTTCGTATAACCCTGTTTTTTGACAGACCACACTGGGTTAATTCTGCGGAACATCCTTTTGTTTGACGTGTATGTTGTGCGGCGTGCTTAGACCTGGTCTAGACCCCTGTTTGTTGTTGAGTCTGGACACACGAGACTTTACATTTTAGGAGTTTCTCCAGATTTCTCAGCTTTTAAAAGCATTACATACATTTTTCTATGTACTGTATAATAAATTACAAGAATATGAGCGGGAAATCAAATTATACCAATTAGGGATGCACAATACTGTATTGGATTTTTGGCCGATAAACGATGCAGATACCGATATTTTATATATGTTCCTTTGTCAGAACATAGTCTCTTATTTAGGCTTATTTGCTACAAAAATTGTGCAACAGCTGTAAGAGCTGGTGACATATATTCAGTAACAGCCGTATGATTTGCATAGCATTTTAACTTATATTACATGAAAAGTGTTAAATGTTATTTATTAGCATTAGTCACCTGTGATGTGTCTCACTTGTGGAGGCTTGTTCCAGGTTCCAGCTGCAGTGTGGAATCCTCTGCACTCCTGTGCATGAAGGACAGACTTTTTAAGTTCAAAGTTTTTGTATACCCATTGTGCTGTAAGACTAATCATGCTAACGGGGCTAATACACGTCGTGCTATCGGCTATTAGCTTCTCAACGACGTCAGAAATGATGGCTTGTAACTCTGGTAACGTAACGTAAGAAAAATATATCCGCCAGGGGACGATGTAGCGAGACTCAACGTAGTACATAAATCTTGGGAATCCGACATCCTCGCCAAGGAAAAATAAAACTTCCACACTGCTGACATTTTAAATGTTCCTCTCCGCCATGAGATCAGGTAGGTGCATGTGACATCATTGTTGCTCTGCCACTGTCATCACGTTGTGCTACAGGCAAAAGCAGCTCCTTTTATATCGGCGAGTTATTTATTTTAATGGACTGGCAGATGTCCGATATTGAACTTTAATGGTAATATCGGCCAATACTGATACCATGCCAATAAGCTCGTTTCAAATCCTGTTTAAAGACCCACTACTATTCCGTTGCTTTCAACACCTGATGATCTGTGTTTGGTCGTTAAATTTATTATCTGCGATGATTTTATGTCTATATTCTGTTTTTTGTACTTCATTGTGTATGTTGCCTATGTGCTGCCTGTTGTTTGTTTGTTTGTGCAGCACTTTGGTTGGCCTTGTCGCTGTTTTAAGTGCTCTATAAATAAAATGGCACGGTATGGTAATATTGTGCATCCCTAATACCAATAAATGTTTTGTACTTTGAGAAAGTGTTCCGTTTTTGTGGCTGCACTGAAGGAAATTAAGACAAATAATCTCAAATTAGTATACTCAAAAAGGATTTTATCTTTCTGCGTTAGAGGTAATACTCTTGGAGTTGACTCTGAGGACAGGACAGAAGAAATCCTCACAACCTGTCTTCTACTGTAATCAGCGCACCTGTTCACCATTACCATTGTCATACTCTTCTTTTTTTTCATCTCGTTATTTGTCAACTTTTTTGTGATCTTATTTTTCTTAGAGTCAGATGTCAGTTTTATTATTGAAAGTCTTGCTGAGACCCGGAACAATAAATTTTCGAATGTATCTTTAACAAATTACCTGGTGACTTGAACTTCATTCTCTGCTCTTATAAGGAGGCATTTCAAGTGAAGAGAGAAGGCTCCCCAGACGCGCTGCTGATTCAGTGAAGTCAGGCCAAAGGATCGAGGACTGACCAAATAAAAAAATGTTTTTAATATGAGCTCACTGTGGGAGTCTCCCTCGCTCAGACTGAGACACTAATCTGGCCCCGAAGACCACAGGAAGTCCAGAAACTACCGTACTTTGGCCTGCTTACACAACACAACATCCTGGCAAGACATGTTGCCATCAGGCATTTTAATTAATTGCTGAGTCAGCGCTCACATTATTTTCCTGGTTTTAAAAACACGTTGAGGTCTCTTCAAACCCTTCAAGCTGTCACTTTCATTGAGATTTATTTTTATTTTATTTATTTATTTATTTATTTAAATTAGGACAGTGCATATTAATCAACATGACAGCAGTAAGCATCAATGTAAATATGCAGGAGTTAGCACGATAGCTAATTTTCATCCGTTGTCCTATGGCAGGTCTCCTACAGCAGGGTGTGCCCACACTTTTTCAGCATGCGAGCTATTGATATTACCTCCACGATCTACCGGTAGATTGCGATTGCCGTATTGTGCACCCCTGTCCTACAGCACACCTGCTTTGTCATTTAACTACTGTAATTCGTGACCCAGAGTAGTGAGCTGCAGAGCCAGACTCAAGACCCTCAAGTGAAAGGTAAGAGATTTATTTACAGCGTGAAGGTTGTAATCTGTAGGAGACCACCCGCTTTGGATGTTATCAACCATTAAATGGCCATTATTAGTTATTATCATCCCCATACGTAGCGGTCAGATTTCCCCTCCTGTACCTCCTAGGAGGTTTAAACGTACGTTGTCACCATTACAAGCGATGACAGCTGGCTCCGTCTTTAGCTACGTGGTTAGGTTTAGAGTAAAGGGTCTTGCGTTAGGTTTAGGGTTGGTCCTCTGGGTCAGGTTAAAGGTTAGGTTTAGAAAAACGGTTACATAAGCTGAAAAAAGCAAAAACACAACACTTCCGGGTTTACGGAAACACGCTGCCTACTCACAGCGAAAATAACCTTGATAACGTTCTTTGAAACATGCTAGGAGGTAGATTGGACAGTTTCACTGCTATATATGGGGATGATAACAGTTTATAATGCCCATTGTATGGACTGACAACATCCGAACCCGCTGAGGAGACACATGGTGAGTATTAGCACTTTGAGATTTTCATTAATGAAAAGTGTGTTATAAATTGAATTCATTATTATTATTATTGTCCATTAGCATTTCTGTTGATATGTTGATGATTTGTCTTACTGTGTTCAGTTGTTTGCAAACTCAGAGAGGACTGGAGAGGACTGCAGCGGTGGACAGGTGAGTGAAAAGGCGATGGAGTGGCAGGACGGACACGAAGGCCGGGAGTTTGATGTTTAGCTGTTTGATTATTGCAGAGGTTGCATGTGGAGGTTCCAGGACTGGAGTAAGTGGGTTCTTGATTTCTGGTAGACGATGGGAGGCTCGAGGAGACCAGACTCTCAGACGAAGGACCACAGTGAAAGTACAAGGTTATGGTACGTCCACACCTAACAGCGTTTCAACGGCAGGAGCGTCCAGTTTACATGCAAAGTCAATGGGGGACGCGCCTCCAGCCGCGTCTTGGCGTCGGGCGTCACGTCACGTGCGTGTTGAGCGTGCTGGAAAGCGTTTTCCGTGCACGTGAACCCGCGTCAGCCTCCAAAGCACGCCTTGAACATGTTGATGATTTCGCCGTTCAAACATTCAAACGCCGTTCAACTCTCCCTGATTGGTTGATCAGGGAGAGTCGGGGGGAGAAGAGAGGGGGAGAGTCCCTATGTGACGCGGAAACGAGGGGACGGGTATTGCGCAACTATGTGACGTATTGTTTGTGGGACACAGAAAAAACCCGGAGTCATGGACTATGGAAGAGAAACTCATTGTAGCTGTGTGTTCGCGACAAGTCCTTCACGACCAGTCAAGTCTGCTCTACAGAGACAGAAATAAAAAGCTCCTTGCCTGGCGGAGTGCAGTGAGGACTCGGTATACCGGTAAGCTCCTCCCACACACCCCGCCGCAGTTTCGCGTTCTGGTCTGGACACCACTGTGGGTCCAGTGCGTCCACTTGCGTGCGTGACAAGCTTTTTTGAAGTTTAAACGCTGTTAGGTGTGGACGTACCATCAGAGTTAGACTTGCTTTCATTATTAGTCTGTTTTGCTAAGACTTTAGCTCTTTTTTCATTCAGCATTTATTTATTGGGCTGCTGTTGTTACGCCATATATTACATTAGTGTTTAGTGTATATCTTAGATCCTTATTTACTGTTTCTTTTTATACTTTATATTTTTGCTGTTATTGGGTGTGACTGGGACCCTGTGTACACAATTTCGTGCCACCTGATGTACCGCATGTGGTGAGAATGACAATAAACCTACTTGAACTTGAACTTGAACTTTATTTGTACAGCTTAGTCTCAATGAGTCACCAGGACTCATTTTAAAAAGAGATCTGTTTTAAACAACAACAAAAACATAGATGAGGTGTGCACACAACAATAAACAGTCACAAAAAGCATATAAAATGAAAAGTAAATAAAAGTATTTATAGAAGGAAATAAAAACAAGCTACATTGTGAAACAGGGTAAAATACTAAAAACAGGAACACGTCTGCGTTGATTTTTGCCATGAAATGAACAATTGTTTAAAATCACAGAGAGGTCAAAGTTGAGAGCTTAAGATCTTTTTGCAAGGAAACAGGAGCGGAGTAAGGAAACACCTTTTTGCCTAATTCAGTCAACACTGAGGGGCCGCTGCAGGTAACGATGTCCTGAGAGCGCATGCTGTAACTGCACTGACGACGTGACATGTAGGAGATGTATGAAGGCAGCAGACCAAGAAGTGATTTAAAGATGAAAATGTACCAGTGTGAGTCTGTGTGAGGTTAATGATGTCCAGTTAACCAGTGAGTACGATAGTTACGACCAGTTATGAATCTTAGCACACCATGATAGACAGTGTCCAACATCTGCAACGTGCTTGTAGGAGCAAGCACCATGACGCAACAAATATTCCAGCAGACGTGGAAAGAGTGCTGAAAATTTGCACTCAAGTACAAGTACTGTTACACAGCTTAAATTATACTCAATTACAAGTAAAAGTACTGGTGTTATAACAATACTTTGAGTAAAACTACAAAGTACTCTTTTCAAAAACTACTCGTAGTATTAATTACTTTTTAACTAATTGATGATTTATATTATACAGTAGCTACATTCAAAGCACATTTCTCAAACAATAAAGTATAGAAAATGACACGAAGGCCATTTCTTTTGTAACTAAATGTAGATAAAGCAGGAATTTTGTTTGTTAGAACAAAGACAACAATGTTTTTGAACCAGCATAGAACAGTTTAAGCTTTTCCAAATACACTGCGAACAACAGGCAGGTAAGTGTCTTAAACTCTAACATTTCTGTCACCCGTCACTTTCTGAACCTTTTGTTCAGCGTCAGCAGGAGCTGGTTCTAAAGTTAACAGAGTCTATCCGGCTTCGTTCGGCTGTGAAGAGTCGACTCTAAACGACTCTCTTCTCCACGGAGTTGACCTTTGCTGACGTCATAGATAATTGGTGGGTTCATGATCTGAGAGCCTTGCTGGCTACAACGTTGCAGATGAACGCTTTGAATATTAATCCAAATTGTGGTTGTACTCACTAGCAACGTTTGATTTTAAAAGTAGCAAAGTAGATTACATGCTCTAAATTGTACTCAAGTACAAGTAAAATTACACACTTGAAAGAAATACTCATAAAACTGCAGGTACCCAAAGAATCTACTTACCGTATTTTTCGGATTATAGGTCGCACCGGAATATAGGTCGCAGTGTCCAATTGTTGCCAAAAAATTGGAAAAATCCATAAATAGGTTGCACCGGATTATAGGTCTCACCTACGTCACCGCCGACGTAATGCGTCATCCACCGCTGACGCGCCGCTTGACCGCTGAGTCAACCCGGCAATATGGACCGAGTGTTTAGCTCTGCTGCTAATGTCTGCCAGAAGCTAACAGAAGCTAAACACGAGACGATTCCGTCTCTGAAAACACGAATAAAAAATCGAATTTTATGTCAAATGTTTTATCGAGACCATAGTAACGTACATTAAAGCTCCTATAATTACACTCTGTAAGCAGAAAAAATATACACCGAGTGGTTTTGAAGCTATTTATAACGTAAACAGAAGTACACAGATAAAAAACGAATGCTAACACGAGACGAGTCCGCTTCTGACACGAATAAAAAATCGAATTTTATGTCAAATGTTTTATCGAGACCATAGTAACGTACATTAAAGCTCCTATAATTACACTCTGTAAGCAGAAAAAATATACACAGAGTGGTTTTGAAGCTATTTATAACGTAAACAGAAGTACACAGATAAAAAATGAATGCTAACACGAGACGAGTCCGCTTCTGACACGAATAAAGAAATCTAATTTTATGTCAAATGTTTTATCAAGACCATAGTAACGTACATTAAAGCTCCTATAATTACACTCTGTAAGCAGAAAAAATATACACCGAGTGGTTTTGAAGCTATTTATAACGTAAACAGAAGTACACAGATAAAAAATGAATGCTAACACGAGACGAGTCCGCTTCTGACACGAATAAAAAATCGAATTTTATGTCAAACGTTTTATCGAGACCATAGTAACGTACATTAAAGCCTTATAATTACACTCTGTAAGCAGAAAAAATATACACCGATTGGTTTCGAAGCTATTTATAACATACCGTAAACAGATATACATCCACAAGCTAACAAGCTATGCTAATAAAAGATTGTTTTTTTTTATATCTCAAACATCTAATAAAGCTACTCACTTGTAAACGTCCACACTGTGATTCCATTCCATTCTGTAAGTTTCAGAAAAATCTGCTGAGTGGTTCTTGACTTATCTTGCTAACAAACAGCAAACAAACAGAGCTAACAGCTACATCCAGACCAGGAGGCCGACAGTCAGTCCGAGCAGAGGAGCTTTATTTCGGACACATGAGCTGGAAACGGTCTTCTTCTTCTTCTTGGGGCAGTGTACTCCTCTGGAAGTGGTACTGCATTGCGCCCCTAGCGGCCGAAAGTGGTACTGCACCATTTTCTGCCAAACTGAAAAGGCTCATAACTGAGTCAAAAATTGGTCTAAAAATATGGGAAAAAATCCATAAATAGGTCGCACCGGATTATAGGTTGCAGGCCTTGAAAAAAAAACATAAAAAGGTGCGACCTATAATCCAAAAAATACGGTAATTACAGTAACGTATTTGAGTTCCCCTGTATACCAGTGTTGAAATGTTGTTCCATACAGTCGTCCCTCGCAGTTCACTTCTTGCAGCTTCACTGTTTTGCATGTTTTTAAATGTGTTTTATTTATTTATTTAAATATTGTGTGTACTGTACATTCATCTCATCACCATCGCCAAAGTGTTTAAGAGTATATTTGTAGGAGTGTGGGAAGGTTTTATAAAGCCTTAAACCTATATAAATACAGGTGGTCCCCGACTTACGAACGAGTTCCGTTCTTACGCCCGTTCGCAACTCGAAAATCCACGTAAGTCGGAAAATACATCCAAATGGCACCTCATACGTACAGTACTGTATTTTTACCAAGCACTTAGCCTATCCTGACACATTACCTTACATAATTATCAAAAAACACATACATTCGGAGCCATAATGAAGGAAAAAATAGTTAATTTCTTACTGGGAGCTGGTCCTGCAGCTTCACGCGGTCCACAGCGTTTACAGCAACGTCTGTTAGCATGTTAGCTCGTTGCTAGCATGTTAGCTCGTTGCTCAGCTGTAGCCTCTCTGCCTCGTAAACCTCCGCTCCAAACAATAAGGTCTCTGCGCGCGGTCCAGAGTTTTACAGTAATGTCTGTTAGCATATTAGCCCCTCTGCTCCGGTCAGCCTGTCCCAAACCATGAGGTCTCCTGCTCCACTGAGCGCGTCAAGTCCCCCCTTCTTCCTGTAAATTTCCGCTGAGTTTCGTTTCGGTACCGTATTTTCTGGTGTAAAGGCACATAAACCGCGTAACTCGAGCAATGCTTTTCAATGGGAGGGCGTTCGTAACCCCAAAATGTCGTAAGTCGAGGCCGTTGTAACCCGAGGACTACCTGTACAGTATAAGAATACACACTGTATAATGCTGCTACTTTGCAGATTTTCACCTACTGCGGAGGTCTCTGGAACGTGATAGGTGAGGGGTCATTGTATACCAGTGGGGTCTCATCAGCCGGATGGGACTCAGCTAGCGCCAGGAATCTGCAAGTACGTTGGTTAATCATAGAAAACACTAGAATCCCCACAGGATTGTTGTTTTTTACTGCCACTTTTAGCATTTAGCTACTTTGTTCTGCCCATTTTAGCCTCTGCTCTGCTTGTTTTACCTTTTAACGTATGAGTTTTAGCTTCTTCGGTAAATATCAACAGTGATTCTGCACTCAACGTCCACAACATTTTCACAGAAAATGCCATTTCTTTAGTTTCCTTTCACTTCCTCTCATCCTCCCACACGCTCATGAAGTTGTTTGGTTTAATCTGATGATTTGTTTGCGGACTGTGTGGGACTGACGAGAAGTGACGACCTGCAGTTTCGTCCGTTTGCCGTCTTGTGAGTGATTTTGAGGGCTGTAAACTTTTGATTTCTACGAGACCTGTCCTGTTTCAGGTGACGTGGTTTATAATTGTTAGAACCCCGTTTAAGAATTCCTAAAGGTGGATTTTCTCATGCCTTCGCATGTAGGTGGACTTCTTGTAAATCAGGGGTGTCCAAATCAAATACACAGAGGGCCAAAAAACCAAATTTGCTACAAGCCAAGGGCCGGACTGGTTCAATGTTTATTATAAGGGGGTGATATAAGAAATTTTTTTTTCTTTCTGCACTCTTTTCATTCAATGTTTTCTTCTTGATGAATTTGTTTTAGTTTGTCTCTTTTAAATGAATGAATAAATGAATTAAATAAAATATTAAATAGCTTTACATCTGCTAAGTTCTTGGTATAAATCAACACAGACATGTTCCTGCCTTTAGTATTTTACATTGTTTTATAATGTGGCTGTTTATGTTTCAATTTACCGATCGATCTACGTTCCCACCCTCATCTATGGTCATGAGCTTTGGGTTGTGACCGAAAGAACGAGATCTCGGATACAAGCGGCTGAAATGAGTTTTCTCCGCAGGGTGTCTGGACTCTCCCTTAGAGATAGGGTGAGAAGCTCAGTCATCCGGGAGGGACTCGGAGTAGAGCCGCTGCTTCTCCACATCGAGAGGAGCCAGTTGAGGTGGCTCGGGCATCTGGTTAGGATGCCTCCTGGACGCCTCCCTGGTGAGGTGTTCCGGGCATGTCCCACCAGGAGGAGACCCAGAGGAAGACCCAGGACACGCTGGAGGGACTATGTTTCTCGGCTGGCCTGGGAACGCCTTGGGATTCCCCCAGAGGAGCTGCTCCAAGTTGCTGTGGAGAGGGAAGTCTGGGCCTCCTTACTTAGGCTGCTACCCCCGCGACCCGACCCCGGATAAGCGGACGAAAATGGATGGATGTTTATGTTTCATTTTGTTTTTTTAACACAGTTTTCTTGTGATTTTTAATTAATATGTTTTTTTATGATTGTTTACTGTTGGCTGCAAGTATCAAGCTGTGAAATCCTTCATTTTCTACAGCTGATAGCTGTTGGTCATTAATTATAAGGAGCCAAGATGGTGTAGTGGTTAGGGCGTTTGACTTGGGACCCGAAGGACGCGGGTTCGCGTCCCGGCCACTACACACCTTGGGGTGTCTATGAGTGCACACCTATTTCTCCAGCTCCCCGAGCGCTTTCTATGGCTGCTCACTGCACCACCTGGTAGGTGGTTGGGTTAAATGCAGAGACGAATTTCGTCTGTGTATGGGAAACATACACAGATGACAGGAATAGACAATTATTATTATTATTATTATGATGAAGTTTAGCAACTTCTCGGTCAACATTTGAGCTCCGTGGTTTCAGCGGTGTGTTCTTCTTGTTCAATCCGGGGCAGGCGCTCTGATTTCGGTCAACCGCTCTCCGCCTGTCCCTCCTACGAGACGGTCAGACAGCGGGTCGGACTGGACGCAGCTGGACGCGGTCGGTCTTCCTGTTTCGGTTCAGAGAGAGCGGCGTCCTGTTGAAGCCCCAGAGCTCCAATGTCCAACGTAAAACTAACTTGATCTTGTTTAATGGCGCTATGGCTCTGCAGACATTGCACGTTGCTGTCTTGTGGTGTTTAGTGTAAAATATTTCCACACAGCGGACATGTTACGATGAAAAGTTGGCTAGCTGTTAGCTAAAGTGCTACTCACTCAGTCCTCACGCTGTAGCTGGCTGCAAACTATGAAATGGATTTCCTGAATGTGACGTGAGGCGGGTCTTGTTACTCTGGGTTCATGAGACATGACTCCGGATCGGATCGGCCCCATCCCTACTACCATTGCATTGTGGGGAATGTAGTGTTGGTGAGTGCAAAACACCAGTGGGCGGCTGTGGCCTGTGGGCCGTTTCTAATAGTAATTAAATATCATCCAGGGGGCCATGGATAATTAATTTATCTGGCCCGCGGGCCTTGACTTTGACATATGTGATGTAAATCTTACCTGCCGCCCGTCCTGTTCCTCCCACATTATTTGTCAGGTTTATTTCCAGATCTTGCACAAGGACCTTTGCCATCGGTTTGCAACAGATCAACTCCGTGTGGGCGAGAGATAAAGGCTGCAGCAGCGAGGAGCGCAAATCCTTTTTTGGTCATATCATTCCAATCGAAAGCCAAATATGTGCGCAGTGAGGAAGAACTGCGCCGAGCTGCATTGCTGCTGTTTGACCTTAAAATGGCAAAACTGATGGGCACGCAGCCTGAACAACCCCGTTCAGGCTGCGTTTGAGACGTTGGGATCAAGTTTATTGTTTGATGATGAAGTCCAGATTCATAAAAACTGAGGCATTTTATTCCTCCAAGCTATGCAATCTCAAAAATGTTATTTATTTTCTCTTGTCTGGTGCAATATCTCAGAGAAATACTGTGTAACAATTTGTGCTGTTCTCTGTGCAGCTACAGACACCAGGGAGAGAAATATGAACTTATCTGAACGGATAAACAGCTGGAGGAGCTTGACGTTCTCCAAGCTGTCTGCATCGTCTCTTTCCAGAAGTGTCACCCTGTAGCAGGGCCGGCCCAAGCCTCTATGGGGCCCTAAGCGAAATTTGGCTTGGGGCCCTCTATTTTTGCTAAACTCAACTCTATAGCCCTGTTTACATAATGTGAATAGTGGTACTAAAAGTAACAAAAGGGGAAAAAAAAAAACAAACACCAGTAGGTAATGTATTTTACAGCAAAAATGTAATCTGGTTTATTATCTTTGGTTCCAAAGAACTGCAACAGTAATGCTCAAATAATTTGTAGAGCAGCAAGACCAACAACAAACAGATAAAATAACTTGGATGCGTAAAAATAAATTAAATTACGCAAAATCAGACAAAAAAACCCATCAAGGAAATACTTAAATAACGTAAATGAATAATGAAACCACGTAAAATGGTTTAAATAAAGAAGCTTAAAGTTGAATAATTCATTCTTAAAACTATGTAAATGTATGCAACAATTTGCAAAAGCTGAACCTAAAATATTGAATAGAATCATAGAAATCATTACAAAAAAATATATGTATTGCACTTAGGGGGCCCCTTAGTGACCCCGGGGCCCTAAGCAGCCGCAGTTTGCTTATGCCTTGGGCCGGCCCTGCCCTGTCGCACATCCTGTCAGAAGAAAGGAACAAGCTGAGGTCCTTCCTGTTGTCGGTTAATGAGTCCGGCTGCAGTGGGGACAACACTTCCACTTGAGAAGACCTGCTGTGGAAGTGTCCGAGAGTTTACTAGAAGATGTTGATAAATAGAAATATTTTGGCCCAGTGAAATCAAAACTATAGATTTTCTGACACAAAAAAATATAGTTTTTTTTAAACACACAATGATAAAAACAAACACAACTGATGTGATTGGAGATTAACAAAAGGCTCCAGTTTTGTCTCATCAGCGCCAAAAAAAACATTCTCCCAGAAAAGTCGTTGCTCGATAACATTCATTCCAGTGAATTTCAGTTGTTTTTCTGTCACGAGTGGAGCTCTCCTGGGGGTTCTTCCATGTATGATGGTTCATAATGGTGCTATCAGCTTTGTGTTTAGCTTGAATGGTTTTCTTTGCTTATTTTGTATAATCTGCTCTGACTGTCCAGTCAACCTGGAGCTGCATTTCCTTTTGCGCACACATCCAGAGACATTGGTCACGGTTCAATGAGCCTTATACTGTTTAGAGCCTGACCGACGTGTCGGTAGGGCTGGAATTTTAAGCTGATATGCGTACGGGGACATATCGTATTGGTGATAACTGCGTTATCTGCCAATATAAACACACCATGGGAACCAGCCATGTCCTTACATGTACTTTGGAAAGGTGTAATTGTACAATGTATCCAGCAGAGGGCGCATGTAGACTACATTACTTTCAAGTCATGGCCGCTTTAACTTTCATTTTCAGCGCAGCCGAAGCAGCGAGCAATACTGTGTAGCACATTTTACTGAACAGAGCATGGTAAGTTTGTAACTGACCTGTAAAATAAATAAAATCAACAATAATGAATTCTCTTCAATCCTCCAACCCGCTTGTCATTAGCTATGTGTCTCTCAATAATAATAATAATAATAATAATAATAATAATGCATTTTATTTGTAACGCACTTTTCATTAACAAAAATCTCAAAGTGCTACAAAGTGCTGCTAAAATCAATGATAAAAAATAAATAAAAACAAGTGATAAAAATCAAGCAAAATCAATGATAAAACAACAAAAATCAGTAATAAAATCAAAAGCGAGCTAACGTTTAGATAACCTAGTATACTGTAGGCTATTGCCTTGTAAAACTTTATCCAGAACAATAAATGTAACGTAGAGGTAAAATATATCAGTGTTAGTAAGGTTATCTTTGTCGTCCTCAATGAAATACATCGCCTGTCTGAAATCTTTACGTCTCTGCAAAGACAAAAACAAAAAATGCTGCAGCAGTCAATAATCAGGCCTTCACCATATGTGACTGTTTAAACAGTGAACAAGGGAAGGGTGTTTCTTTGTTTAATTAATATTTTTGTAACACACTTGATAACTTTATGGTGAATAGTGGAGGACAGAAAATGTGAACGCACGTTAGGAAGACTGCTGCAAGACTTCAAGTGTTAAACAGGTTTAAAAGTAGCTGTTTACTTTGATTCTTGGAGGTGGACAAATATTATTATTTGCCGTCTTCTGCTGTCTTTACATTTATAATAGTTAGGTCACATAAAGATTAGTGCTGTGTTCTATTTACATCATTGCAACAAATGGATAGCTGTCTTTATTTTCCAATATACAGTCTTAAACAATTGTCTCATTCCCTGACCGGGAATCGAACCCGGGCCGCAGCGGTGAAAGCGCTGAATCCTAGCCACTAGACCACCAGGGACATGCTGTACACCTCTGTTGTCTAGGTCTTGTGGTTTTACCAGCAAAATCGAGGTCGGCTTTCCAACCAAAGTAAAACTTTGTCTTGTAAATTTAACAAATGGCAACCATAAACTTTAAAAGAGCGGTAAAGAAGAGGATATTTCAGCTTGTAATACACCATGGATTGTCACATACGTTTTATGTGTTAAAAGCCAAAATATGAGTTTTCTACCAAAATATGAGTTTTCTAGTCATACTTAACCCTTGTGTTGTCCTGCGGGTCAAAAGTGACCCGCTACCATGTTTAGCTATAGAAAAAATACCTTAAACTATATTTTTCCAACTTGAAATTTTATGACTTTTCCTAAAGTGACCCCATCATTACAAAAAGTGATAATTTGTTTTTGTCTAGGTTTCCATGTGGGCTGTACACCACTAGGGTCCAAAGATCGTCCTATGGGTCATTTTTGACCCGTGAATTATAAAGGCATTTAAACACCAGAAAAAAGTTCAAAGGCCACACACAAACTCTCNATTCTTGGAGGTGGACAAATATTATTATTTTAATTCAGCCAGTATGTCTGTTGTAGGCATTAATTAGTATTCCCCTCCCATTATAGGTATGGACAATACTAAAACTTCCATATTGATCGGGCTCTAATACTTTGTGATAATATTGGCAGTTGGGGGTCACAGGAACATGAAGCTGCTTGGAATCAAAAACATGCATGTTAGGCTGCCTTCAGGTCCAGGCCTACCTTGCAAAAGAGATCTGTGATCTCAATGGGATTTACCTGCAAATCAAGGTTAATAAATAAATAAATGCTGCTTCTTTCAGCTTCGCCCTCTTCAGGTGTCCCTCCTCTGGACATGCCCAAACCATATCCATGTGGACATAGCTCGTTTGATTAATCTGCCCATACTTATTTAACACATCTTATCATTTCTCATGAAAAACGAAGCATTAACTTCAGTGAGCTGTAAATGTACCAACACATTTATCTGCGTCTGTACAAAACCTTTAGCAAAACAAATGGGGAGATTTAAGAAGTTCAGAGTTAGGAAGCTCTTCTGCATGACTGCGCTGAAGAGGACTGTGACTGGTTTTGTCCCAACCTGCTCCAGTTCTGTTTACGTGGTGGTTCTGATATCGCATCAGGCGTTGTGATATTTAATATGCATATCTCAGACCCACATGCAAACAGAAGACAAGTCAGAAACTTTTGTTTGATGCAAAATAAAAATATTCCTTAAAAGTAACAAATAAAACATTTCACTGCTTCACATTTCTGATTCTGTCCAGTTTTTCCTCTAATCAGTCTTCTTGTCGCAAAAACCAAACTGCATTTCCTGCTAAAAAGTGTGAAGGCTTTTTACAGAACTTGCAGAAATACAGCTGAAATTACCTTGATGCATGCTCAATAATCCAGGTAGAAAAATCTAAAAAAGCTAAGTCTGGTCCTCTGGACATTAAACAGCTGAAATTAGCTATAAAAACATGCTGAAATGTAGCTGAAATGGAAGAAAAAGCCCAATTTAACAGAACGAAGCAGAAAAGAACCCCATATTTGCTAAAATGGGTTTAAATCAGCAGAAATAAGCACAAAAAATGAGTAATTTAGCTAAAAAAGCTGAAAACAGCTTAATAAAACACTAGCTGAAATTTTTTTTGAAAGAAGCTGGTTTAGTACCAGAAGGAAACTGAAAGAGCTGACATAAGCTAAAAATAAAAGCAGAACTAGCTGAATAAGCTAAAATTAGCCTAAAACAGCTACCAGTAATTAGTAGCTGAAATAGCAGAAAACGCTGAAACTATAGCAGGAAAAAAAACAAACTCAAAGGAGCAAAAGCTGAAATTAGCTAAAATAATTTAGAAGAAGCACAAAAAAGTTGTAGTTAGCAAGAATGTGAAAGGAGCACAAAACAGCTGAAATTTGCTGAAAGTGGCTGAAAAAAATGTTTAAATTTGCACAGGGAAGTTGAAAGAAGCTGAACCAGAACAAAATGTGAAAGGAGCAGTAAAAAGTTTTAAACAGAGCTAAAGATTTGAAGGATGTTAAAACGAGCTCAGTTCATTTTCTATGAGGGAAAGAAAATGGCAGAAAAGGCTAAATATTTCAAAAAGCTAAAGTTGCACCAACACAAAAGACATATGTCCTGAAAGAGCAGAACGTTTTGACAATTTGTTGAAACGGCACGAAAACTGCGGAACAAGAAAGATGCAGAAAAATGCACGGAAGAAAAATGGATCGCAGTAGTGTTATTACCTCTTAAAGTCTGCAGCTGTTGTTAACGTGCGTTCAGGCGTAGTTACCATGGCAACTAAGTCAACATCCAGTATGTTGGAGGATCTGAGAATCAGCCATCATGGGTGAATTCAGCATCGGAGCATAAAGTTTCATATAGGATTAATTTTCATTCGCCCACTTGAACACACACACATACACACACAATAGTAAGACTCGTTAGCACTCCGCTGAGCTTCCGATTCCTTTTTTCTTATCGGAGAATAAAATAGGCAAATAAAAAAAGGGTTTGCCACTTTACGAAAGGAAGGAAGTTTTCTGTTAAAGTCAAGAAGTTCTGTCAAAGAGCAACAAACTGTGAGCTGCTCTCAGGTTTTATTGGAGGAGGAGGCCAGACTTCCAGTTCCCTCTCATTCAACAGCAAAAGCATTCAGTTTGTTCTGCAGAACCGGCAACAGAACTTTCTTTAACACACGGCTGAACAAAGACGTCTGGTTCAGCTAAACATCTGAATAAGTCACTGACCAAATGACTTTTATGTGGATTTGCAACAAAGTTGAAACTTTTTCCAGTTGAGCAGAACCACTTTTTTACTTGTTGAACATTTTCCCTGACCCCTTTACTTAAATCGTTATTCACAGGGCCGGCCCAAGCCTCCATGGGGCCCTAAGCGAAATTTGGTTTGGGGCCCTTTATTTCTGCTAATCATGTGGATTACTGCAATCAAGAGTCAGATGATCAGATCAGTCACCCACCTAACATAAACTCACTGCAACTCTGACAGCCCT
>JBBPBX010023938.1:22501-40105 GCA_038048925.1 Garcialebias charrua
TATATATATACAGTATATATATACATAAACTTATATATAAAAATAATTAATGGGAAGACCCCACTCCTTCCTCCTCCCACTCAAATAAGGTGATGCATTTTGTTATAGCGACTGGCACAGACCTACCCCCTCCCCAGATAGCAGGCAGTGCCCATATACCCCCTATCCCTTGCCCAGAAACCTAAATGTGTACATGCTACATATGAAAGTGGGCACTGGTCCCAGATGTGAGAATGATTACACATCCCACTACCTATATGCTACCGTGGGCCCACTCCAGACCCTGTATATGCATATGCAATAATAATTTTTTTTTAAATAGAAAAAATAGTGTATTCACAGGTGAAATGTTTTCTGGATGAGCACAACATCCTGTAGTTTTTTCAGTCTGGCTTCAAAACTCACCACAGCACAGAATCAGCTCTAGTCAGAGTTTTTAATGACATTCTTATGGCCAATGATTCTGGTGAACATGTGGTTCTTGTCCTGCTCGATCTAACCGCTGCCTTTGACACAGTGGACCATAACGTTTTAATATCACGTTTACAGCACCAAGTGGGTATCTGTGGTACTGCACTGAGCTGGTTTAGGTCCTATCTGGCAGACAGAACATGTCTGTGAACATAGCTGGTTCTGAATCCTCCACTGATCCTCTGTGTTTTGGTGTTCCACAGGGCTCCATTTTGGGTCCCCACCCTTTACCTTCTTCCATTGGGATCAATCCTCAGAAAGCATGGGATCTTTTTTCATTGTTACGCTGATGATAGTCAGATCTATATGCCACTAAAAAAGAAAGATGCCTCCTCAATCAGGCCACTTCTGTTGTGTCTTGAAGACATCAAAGCTTGGATGTCTTTAAACTTTTTAAATTTTAATGAAAAGAAAACAGAAGTGATGGTGTTTGGTCCTAGTGGCTCTTGTGAACCTTGCCCTGTTGATCTTGGCCCTCTGGCACCACATGTAAAGAAAACAGTTTCTAACTTGGGTTTTAAAATGGACAGTGATTTTAAATTAGATTCCCAGATTGGAGCGGTGGTCAAGACCAGTTTTTATCACCTCAGACAGCTGGCTAAGGTAAAGTCCATCCTTACACAGCAGCAGCTGGAAACAGTAATCCATGCCTTCATCACCTCTCGGCTGGATTACTGTAACGCTCTTTACCTTGGAGTCAGCCAGTCCTCCCTCAGACGTCTCCAGTTGGTCCAGAACGCTGCTGCTCGCCTTCTAACTGGAGTTCATAAGAGGGAGCACATCACCCCCACTCTGGCTTCACTCCACTGGCTGCCTGTTCATTTTAGAGTTCATTTTAAGATTCTTTTATTTGTTTTTAAAGTTTAAATGGTCTTGCTCCATCCTACCTCTCTGAGCTGCTTCACCCATACTCTCCTGCTCGGTGCCTCAGATCAGCTGATCAGCTGCTTCTGGAGGTGCCGAGGTCCAAACGGAGGCTCAGAGGGGACAGAGCTTTTTCTGTTGCTGCTCCAAAACTGTGGAACGATCTCCCTCTTCCCGTCAGACAAGCTCCTTCACTGTCCAGTTTTAAAACTCTTCTAAAAACACATTTTTATTCACTGGCTTTTAGCACTGACTGAATTTGTTCTGCACTGTTTTTATTAATTTTAATGTTTTAACTGTTTTATTTTTTATATGTTTAAATGCTCTTGATTTTATGTGTACAGCACTTTGTTGCAGCTGTGGTTGTTTTAAAGGGCTTTATAAAAAAGTATTATTATTATTGGCATAAATCAACACAGACATGTTCCTGCTTTTAGTATTTTACATAGATAATTACTAGAATAAATATTTCATAATAATGGTGTGGAAAGGATGGCTGTAATGGGAGAAGGGAGGCCATCACACACACACACACACACAAAATCATTCAGGGGGCCATAAATAATGAATTTGCGGGCGGGACCTGGCCCGCGGGCCGGCACTTTGACATATGTGTTTTAAGGGAAAAATATGTTGTTTCAAAATTTCATGGCATCAACAAATCCCCAAAAAGTTGGGACAAGTCCATTTTTACCACTGTGTGGCATCCCCCCTTCTTCTTACAACACTCAACAGACGTCTGGGGACAGAGGAGACCAGTTTCTCAAGTTTAGAAATAGGAATGCTCACATTCATGTCTAATACAGGCCTCTAACTGTTCAATCGTCTTGGGCCTTCTTTGTTGCACCTTCCTCTTTATGATGCACCAAATGTTCTCTATAGGTGAAACATCTGGACTGCAGGCTGGACATTTCAGTACCGGATCCTTCTCCTACGTAGCCATGATGTTGTGATTGCTGCAGAATGTGGTCTGGCATTATCTTGTTGAAAAATGCAGGGTCTTCCCTGAAAGAGATGACGTCTAGATGGAGCATATGTTGTTCTAGAACCTGAACATAGTTCTCTGCATTAATGGTGCCTTTCCAGACATGCAAGCTGCCCATGCCACAAGCGCTCATGCAACCCCATACCATCAGTGATGCAGGCTTCTGAACGGAGCGTTGATAACAACTTGGGCTATCCTTGTCCTCTCTGGTCCGGATGACATGGCGTCCCAGTGTTCCATAAAGAACTTCAAATCGTGACTCATCTGACCACAGAACAGTCTTCCATTTTGCCACACTCCATTTTAAATGACCCCTGGCCCAGTGCAAACGTCTGAGCTTGTGGAGCTTGCTTAGAAATGGCTTCCTCTTTGCACTGTAGAGTTTCAGCTGCAACGGTGGATTGTGTTCACTGACAATGCTTTCTGGAAGTATTCCTGAGCCCATTCTGTTATTTCCTTGACAGTGGCATTCCTGTTTGAGGTGCAGTGACGTTTAAGGGCCCGGAGATCACGAGCATCCAGTAGAGTTTTACGGCCTTGACCCTTACGCACAGCGATTGTTCCAGATTCTCTGAATCTTTTGATGATGTTATGCACGGTTGATGATGATAACTTAAAAGTCTTTGCTATTTTACGCTGGGTAACACCATTCTGGTATTGCTGCACTATCTTTCTGCGCAACAATGGTGGAATTGGTGATCCTCTTACCATCTTGGCTTCTGAGAGACACTGACACTCTGAGAAGCTCTTTTTATACCCAATCATGTTGTCAATTGACCTAATTAGTGTTAATTGGTCTTCCAGCTGTTCGTTATATGCTCAATTTCCTTTTTCCAGCCACTTATTGCTACTTGTCCCAACTTTTTTGGGATTTGTTGACACTGTGAAATTTTGAATCAACATATTTTTCCTTTAAAATGTTACATTTACTCAGATTAAACTTTTGATCCGTCATCTATGTTCTATTACGAATAAAATATTGAAATTTTCCGTCTCTACTTCATTGCATTAAGTTTTTATTCACAATTTTTTTAGTGTCCCAACTTTTTTGGAATCCGGTTTGTATTTCTCATCTTATTTCTCATTTTATCTGCTCATACAGACTCGTGTTCGTGCTGCTGTTTATAATGATGTTTTTCTATTACATTAGGGCTTAGTGTATTACTAGTTTATGTTTTTTTTTTTTTCTTAGTTAATCCTTGATGTTATTACTGTTTTTCTCTTGCATTTGTTGTTGGATGTAACTGGGACCCTGTTAGCCTGGTTAAAACCAGACCCTTGTCCTTCACTTCACTTTGTACTAGGGTCTGGGACTTCTCCCATAGACAAGGATTTCTCCGGTCAATTTTTGACCGGACCAATCAGAGAACAGAAGGCGGAGTTTTGAACGACGTCGACTGACGTCGTCAGTTAAAATGGCTGCCGCCACAAAGGAATTTTCATGAAAACAAGGTAAAAAACTATTATTTCTTTGCTGAGAAAAAATATATTTCTTAGCTGACGTTATATCAGAAGTGTTCCTGAGCTTAACAGTTCCTAAATCAATTCACGAAATGGTCAAATCTGCTGGATTTAAATTGTTTCGGTTTGACATTTTCCAAACAGCCTCGGGTGCGCTACGAAAATAAATGATAAAAAAATCGAATTTTATCTCAAATGTTTCATCTAGGCCAACAGTCAGTAAATTAGAGCCATATAATTACACACTGGTAGCAGAAAAAATATCCACCGAGTGGTTTCTGAGCTATTTATCTGAATAGCCTGGACCTCGCCAGGCTAAACTAACAAAACTCCGCCTTCTGTTCTCTGATTGGTCCATTCAAAAATCTAACGGAGAAATCGTTGTCTATGGGAGAAATCCCAGACCCTAGTACAAAGCGAAGTGAAGGACAAGGGTCTGGTTTTAACCAGGCTAGGACCCTGTGTACATAATCTCGTTTTCATCACATGTACCACATGTGGTGCAAATGACAATAAAGACTCTCTGACTTTATGGGGAGAGGGGCGCAGAGGTTAGAGAAGGTGAGCCTGTGATTGAAAGATCGCTAGTTCAACTCCCCAGACCAACAACATCAAAATATGGGTGGGAAAGGGGAAGCACGCAACCCAGTGCCCTCACGCCAGCCTTGTCTGCTGAGCATCCCCCAGATCGCTCCCCCAGGTGCCCCACCTGGCCGCCTCCTGCTCCAGAAAGAGCTCGGTGAAGTGTGACTGTATCAGGAAGGGTGTCTGGCGTAAAAACGTACCAAGTCTTTGTGTGACTTAGTTTGCTGTGGTGTACAGCTGAATGTTCAAGGATTTATTATTTAACAAACAGTGCAATGTAACAAAGTAGAAATACTTTGTTACTGTACTTTAGTAGAATTTTGACATATCTTTACTTTATTTTGTTATTTACATTTTTAGTGTCTTTCTCATTTACTCCACTACATTTTCACAATAAAATGTGTACTTTTACTTCAATACATTTCCCTTAACCATCTTAGTTACTCGTTCCTACAATATACAGGGAGTCCCCGACTTACGAACGAGTTCCGTTCTTACGGCTGTTCGTAACACGAAAATCGCTGTAAGTCGGAACGCATTACACGCGGCGTTCGTAAAAACGGATTTTCGCCGTAAGACGGAAAATGTATGCTAACGCTGCACCGCACACCCGTTTATCGACATGAGACTGAACAAGCGTACATACTGGTCCATAAACATACACAGAACTTTATTTACAAACGGTTAGCTAACATGTTACACCACACATTCATCTATAAACACATACCTGTACAGTATTTACTGTACAACAGTACTGTTCTGCACAGCACGTTCAATAATTAAAAAAACAGTAAAAAACAGTGCCGTAGGGTACAGTCCAGGAACTATAAAAAGGTAGAATCAGCACAGCAACAGCATAGAAAAGAAAAATGCCCTTACTTTGATTGAAGAGGAGGTAGACAGACAGGCTTATTGGTTGGTGATGCTGCTCAAAGATGGATCAGAGGGAACTGCTTAACCCTTGAAGAAGGGATGCGGTTCAACCATGGATGAGGGAGGCATTTGAGTCCAGAAAGGTCCAGTCAGGTGCAGATGTTGTCCTGATGCTGCTCGCTGAACAATGGAGGAGGGGGGCATGTGAGTCCAGAGGCAAGATGTGAGTTCAGTTCAGTTCTGGTCCTGATGTTGGATGCAAGAGGATGAGGACGGGCCCTTCAGTGATGATACAGCAGCACAGCAGGGCAGACAATGCAGTTCTGGCTGTAGAAATTAAGACAGACATGTGCAATTTAACATTAAGCTGATAGTAATAAAAAGATATGAAACAACACAGACAACAACTTGTTGTGCTTACTTTTATACAAATGATGTTGCACAAAGACGGAGCAACATGTCATTTCAGGTCAGGTGTGGTCCTGATGTTGCTGGAGTCAGTCAGTGATGGAGATGGATGCAGGATGCTGAGGGGGGACAGCACAGCAGGTCTGGCTGTAGAAATCAAGACAGACATGTGCAAGTTAACATTAAGCTGATACTGTAATAAAAATAGATGTGAAACAATACAGACAACAACTTGTGCTTACTTTTATACAAATGATGTTGCACAAAGATGGAGCAACATGTCATTTCAGGTCAGGTGTGGTCCTGATGTTGCTGGAGTCAGTGATGGAGATGGAGGAGGGGCCTTTCAGTGATGCTTTGGAGGCTGTGGACATGGCAAGAGACAGGTGGATGAATACAGTAGATGCAGCTATAACATTAAACAAAAAAGAAAAGCAAAAAACAAGGTAGTACGTTTTAAATGTGCTGATGACCCCCTGGTCCATGGGCTGAATGAGTGAGGTGGTGTTGGGTGGCAGGTACACGACCTTCACATCTGGGTGAAGGTCGTCCAGATGTGTAGGGTGGCCAGGTGCATTGTCTAACACCAACAGGACTTTAAAGGGAATGCTGTTGGAGGTGCAGAACCGCTGGACATCTGTTACAAAATGGTTGGTGAACCAGTCCTCAAATACAGCTAGTGTCACCCATGCCTTTTTGTTTGAGGTCCAATACACTGGCAGCTGTTTTTATCAATCCCCCTGAAGGCTCTAGGGTTCTCGGACTGATACACCAATAATGGTTTCAACTTACAGTCTCCAGCAGCATTCCCCCCGAACAACAACGTGAGACATTCTTTGCCCACTTTGTGACCTGGAGCTGTTCTTTCCTCCTTGCTGATGTAGGTGCGATCGGGCAAACGCTTCCAAAACAGTCCAGTTTCATCGACGTTGAAGACCTGCTGTGCTGTGTAACCTCCATCCGTGATGATTTCAGCCAGTGTGTCTGGGAAGTCACATGCTGCGTCTACATCTCCACTGGCGGCCTCACCTGGTTGAAATGCGCACACGCATGACAAGATTAAGCTGATGTAACATCACTGTAATAAAATTTAATAAAAAAAAGAACTGAAACACAGACAACACTTACCTTGGATTTTGATGTATAGAAGTTTGCTCTCTCTTTAAATCGATTAAACCAGCCTCGAGAGGCAGTAAACTCCTCTGCTGCGCTGCCCTCCCCCTTCTCGGCTTTTAAAGTCTCATAGATCCGTCATGCTTTTTCCTGGATCACCGACAAGCTAACCGGTACATGACGTTGACTCTGATCCTCAGTCCACAAAAACAACAAGCGCTCCATCTGAACAATAAGCCCGGTCCTTTGTTTTGTAATTACCGTAGCTTTCATCGGAGCTGACCCCCAAACATGCTCCAGGATTCAAGCTCTATCCGCTATTATTGTCCCGACCGTCGACCGCGCCAACTCAAGTTTTTTTTTCAGATCTCTGTCGGTTTTGCTCCCTGATCTGTACGTTTTAAAATCTCCAACTTTACCTCCATCGTGATCGCTTTGCGTTTTTTTTCGCAACGGTCTCATCCACAGACTCCTTCGTTTTTTTTTTCGGGGCCATTTTCAAAGTTAGCATGCACATACGTATTAGCTAACTAACAAACTCTCTCAAATCGCTGTATCTCTTGTATCTATTCGCCAAACTCACCACGCTACTTGACTCGCGCTGTTTCTTTAAATACTGTACTGATTCTGTATCACTCCGCCTTTGACCGTTGGGGTTACAGTACGCCTGCCTGTAACCTTCCGCTACTGTAATTTTCCATTGCCAAGGCGCAAAGGTACGACTGCCCCCCCACTCTCCCCCCGAAGGTAACCTCCCTCCCACCTCCCCTCATGTAAATTTCCGCCGCCATGTACCATATTTCTGCCGTAAAGTCGCATCTACGCCGTAGCTCAATGCAATCCATTTCAACGGAGCTCGTTCGTAAAGTCAGAACGCCGTAAGTCGAGGCCGCCGTAAGTCGGGGACCACCTGTAAACTTAGAAGAAATCTGATTGCGTAATGCCTGTTTGTTCTCCCAGTCTGTGACTTCACGTGACCCCTTCTCTCACTGAGAGCCTCCAGTATACTCCCACATACATCCATACGCGGAGGTACGCACGTACGTATGCAGAGGTCCAAGCGTACCCCCGCAGGGCATGTACGCGCAAAGCTAAATTTTTACGACCGCGTATGCGGTGTTGTACATTAAACTGGCCGGCAACTGACTGTTTTGTATGTGACACCAACGTATTAAATTCCCCTTCTTCGTCCCTGATCTGGACTTTTTCTTTTTTTTTTTTTGCCAAAAGGTAGTGATCTCTTCCTCCTCCGTTGATGCCATGACTGAAATGATGAGAAATGAACAAATTTGTCACGAGCGAATTAAACTCGGGTCCAACGTGGCTGCGGGAGGGTCTGGAGATTTCCTGGTGTGCTGGTCTGATGTGTGGGCTGCAGGACCAATGCTCTGTTGTTGTTGTTGTTGTTGTTGTTGTTGTTGTTGTTGTTGTTGTTGTTGTTGTTGTTGTTGTTGTTGTTGTTGTTGTAGATCTTTTTATTAGCAACATATAAACACAGAACACCGCTGCGGCTGAGGCTGCCAGCACTTGTAATTTTTTTCGATCTGTCAATCAATTCAGTAGGCGTGTCAGCAAATGACCAATGTCAATGTCAATTTTATTTATATAGCACATAAAAACAACCGAAGTCGACCAAAGTGCTTTACAGTTAAAAAATAAAAACAGAGTAAAATGCATCTAGTGCCACTAAACATAATAAAGCTATCAGTAAATGCAACAACAATAAAATCTGCTCAAAATTTGATCTCACATTCTGCGAGGATCAAATGCCAAGTAAAAGAGATGAGTCTTAAGTGAAGATTTAAAAGTGTCAACAGTCTGAGCGGTCTTTACTTTCTCAGGTAAACTGTTCCACAGTTTTGGAGCAGCAACCGCAAAAGCCCGATCACCTCTGGATTTCATTTTGGATCTGGGGACATCTAAGAGAAACTGGTTGGTAGACCGGAGTGCTCTTACAGGAGTGTAGATATTAATAAGATCACATAAATATGATGGGGCCAGACCTTTTAAGATTTTAAAAACAAGCAATAAAATCTTAAAATCAATCCGATAGTGGACAGGGAGCCAGTGAAGAGAAGCCAGGACAGGGGTTATGTGTTCATATTTTTTAGTTGAAGTTAAAAGACGAGCTGCTGCGTTCTGGACAGATTGTAAACGATGCAAAGATGATTTGTCTAAACCAGCGTTTCTCAAATAGTGGGGCGCGCCCCCCTGGGGGGGCGCAGTGCGATGCCAGGGGGGGCCCGGGCTCTTGTGACCCAGTTTTGAATTTTCTTATTGCGCCACGGAACTAAAATTCCTAGGCGTGTTTCAGCACGGCGCTATTATCTGTAGCACGCGTAGCATTAGCTTCTCGCTGCGTTGTCTTGTTTGGGAAAGTTATGGCTTCCTTGTTTAAAAAGACGAGCGCAAGTCCAAAGCTGTTGTTTCACGCAGACTGGTGCAGACATGCAGAGGCGCGGAGCGCTCCGCCACGACAGAACAAACGAGATTAGATCTGCAGCTGCAACACGTTCTTTTTTTTCAACACGTCTTGTTAACGGACTTGAAACAACTTCATCCCAATGTGAACGTCTCTTCTAAAAGCAAGAAAAGCAGCTTGTTGCAACACCGCTAACAGCAGCATTTAAACTTCCATGAGGTAAATCAGAACGGTCCAGATCACAGTCGCAGCTGTAGAAGTTTTTAAAGCTCTGGGTTGATGTGCAGGCTTTAAAGTTCGTGAGCTCTGCCACAACATCCATCATGTCAACACTTCAGACTGTTTTGAAGCTCCGCTCCAGAACTGAAAGTAACAAAGTTCATCACTTTATGAAAAAAATAAAACTGATGTCAACAAGCCCTGGAGCTTATTAAAGCCCTGATGATGAAGATGATGATGATGATGACCGAGCGATTTAACCACCTCATAACAAACGTTCAAGAAGAGGTATTGTTGTCTTATTAATATTATCATCTATATAACTTTTTAATTTAAAGTTATAATCTTATTAACTCTTTCTTTTTTACCTCTTTGTGTTCTTCAGGGAAATCCACCACATCACCTCCAGTAGAAGTGTGTGACTGAACTCTGAACTTTTCCAGGGACTCCCTGATGCATGCTCAATAATCCAGGTAGAAAAATCTAAAAAAGCTAAGTCTGGTCCTCTTCCAGGCACCTGTCCCACCTGGGGGAGCAGGTCCAAGAAGAAGTTGTGAGTAATGAGGACAAATTGCACTACTTTTACACTANATCAGGGAAGAAAAAAATCTGTTGATGGAATAACCTGGTCAATCAGTATACTGTATTCAGATAGTCAGCTGACTTCATTCTTTGAGCACATGCTGTTGCTGAACCTAGACCTGACCAAATGCAGCAACCCCAGACCATAGCACTGCCCCCACAGGCTTGTACAGTAGGCACTAGGCATGATGGGTGCATCACTTCACCTGTGTCTCTTATACCCTGATGAGTCCATCACTCTGGAACAGGGTAAATCTGGACTCATCAGACCACATGACCTTCTTCCATTGCTCCAGAGTCCAATCTTTATGCTCCCTAGCAAATTGAAGCCTTTTTGTTCCTGTTTGCCTCACTGATTAGTGGTTTTCTTAAGGCTACACAGCTGGTCAGTCCCTTGAGTTCCCTTTCACATTGTACATGTGGAAATGCTCTTTCACTACTAAACACAGCCCTGAGTGCTACTGTGGTTTTTCTTTGATTTGATTTCACCAAATGTTTAAGTGATCGCTGATCACGATCATTCCGAATTTTTTTCTGGCCACATTTCGTCCTCAAAGACGATGGGGCCCCACTATTATCCCAGTTCTGCAATCTCCTTAGATGTTTTCTCTGCTTGATGCCAATGGTTTGACCCTTCTCAAACAGACTGACATCTTTTCCATGGCCATGTGATGTAACGTGTTGCCAGCTAAAACATAACCACCCATGCAGTCATTATCCAATAGGAGGCGCATACCTATTCGCTTAGTTAAATCCAGGCGGAAACTTTTTTGTGGTGGCCAGGCAGTGTATTAGCATTAACTAAACTGTATGTCAAACGGCATCTAAACTGGTTTCTACTAAGAGACTAGAGTAAAACTCCACACCTACATGTGTGAGTGTATGCTTAAAAGGCTTTAAACATTTCAATCTATGTCATGAATCTATTTCTGAGTTTCATATTCTGAAATTATTGACTTTTTTGTCTCGATACTCTACTTTAATTTTTTGAGATGAACCTGCAACTGTTCAAGGATTCTCACTCCATTCATCAAGAGCACTCTGCTGATAGGAAAAAAATCTGCTTTAATGTACTCTGAACAAGACATCTGAACAGTTAAAGGAACTGAATTAAGTTTAACTGCATCTCAACCAATTCTCAAATGTGAATCTTAATTTCAACAATAGATTTTCCTGTAATCACTGCATCTTACTGACTGAACGCAACGCCCCTCCAATGCCGTCATGTCAATGTCAATTTATTTATAAAGCACATAAAAACAACAGAAGCTGACCAAAGTGCTTTACAGTTTAAAAAAAAAAAGAGTAAAATGCATAGTGCTACTGAAACATAATAAAATTAACAATAAATACAACACACAACAACAATAAAACAAGCTCAAAATTTGTTCTCAGACTCTGTGTGGATCAAATGCCAAGTAAAACAGATGAGTCTTAAAGCAAAGATTTAAAAGTGTCAACAGTCTGAGCTGTCTTAAATTCTCAGGTAAACTGTTCCACAGCTTTGGGCAGCAACCGCAAAAGCCCGATCACCTCTGGATTTCATTCTGGATCTGGGGACATCTAAGAGAAACTGGTTGGTAGACCGGAGTGCTCTTACAGGAGTGTAGATGTTAATAAGATCACATAAATATGACGGGGCCAGACCTTTTAAGATTTTAAAAACAAGCAATAAAATCTTAAAATCAATCCGATAGTGGACAGGGAGCCAGTGAAGGGAGCCAGGACAGGGGTTATGTGTTCATATTTTTTAGTTGAAGTTAAAAGACGAGCTGCTGCGTTCTGGACAGATTGTAAACGATGACAGGGAGCCAGTGGAGGGAAGCCAGGACAGGGGTTATGTGTTCATATTTTTTTTTGTTGCTGTTAAAAGACGTGCTGCTGCGTTCTGGACAAATTGTAAACGATGCAGAGATGATTTGTCTAAACCAACATACAATGAATTACAGTAGTCCAAACAAGAGGTAATAAAAGCGTGAATCACATTTTCAAGGTCTCTGAAATAGAGACAAGACTTCACCTTGGCAATGAGTCTTAGCTGGAAGAAACTGGATTTAACAACTACATTTATCTGTCATCACAGTTTCTCTGTCAGAGCCCTGGCCCTGATTCAGTTCTAGGCGTTCTATCTCTTGAAAGCACTACAGGTATTGAATATACTGTCCAGACCCCATTATGTTTACTTAAATTTGTTTTGAGCGACGTTGCTCAGAAAACTGCAGAAGCTGCTCCAGAGATTCGCAGGACATAAGATGTGTCCAGACAGTATTAAGATGTCGGTCATGCACACTGCGAAGACACTTGAAACCAACAAAACCCCAATATATATAAGAGCCATAAAAAATATGTTCAACAATGTTTACATGCAGAAAGCACAAGTAGCAGGAGTTGTCATGCTGGTTCTGTTGATAGTTTGCCCTTTGTGCTTCAGCCATTCAACATACCATTTCACAGATTAGTTGCTTTTCTGTCATTTTGATACAAGACAAGTCTCTTGTGCATTATTTAAATGAGACATAGCTGTCAGTTTTGAAGCATATATATGATCCCAGTAAACTACCTCATACTTTTTTATCTTCAGCAAGGAAGCACATACACTTATATAAAGAATTCTTGACTTGCTGCCATACAGGTTCCAGTTCCCCCACTAAGATTATTGTGTAGCTACCCACAAAACTCTGTGAGCCAGGTTGCTGCCTGTAAATTAGACACTAAATATTACTTTAGTACTACAGACAAACTCTCCCGGGGGTAAGCGGTGACGCATAATAAATGCGACTTATACACCAGAAAATATGATATTGGGTTTAAAAATAAAGGTTAACCAGCTGCTCTCTTCTAAGGAATTCAACTATTTGGCTTGCATTTGATCCAAAACTGATTAAATTGTCATTTTAGCTTCTATTCAAAATCTGGCATGAAGAAAAATAAATATCTCCACAAACCCTGCTTATCTTTTGCAGTTCTTGAGGTTAGCGGCAGCAGCCTTGCACAGTTGGTTTAACAATACACAACAATGCATACTTCACATTTGTAAGTGGCTGCCTCTTCATTAACAACATTTGGGAAATGAATGTGAGGAAATCCATCACGATCACAACTCACAATCAACAAACTCTACAGTGACTACGAACTCATAATCTTTAGGAATTTGCATATGCAATTAGTGTAAGCTTCAAGCGAAGAATGTGATTGACAGCGCTGAAATGTTTTGCCCAGCTGGTCTAATTGAGCACAATTTACAGAGTCACCATGATCAACGTTGTGCAAGCTTTTCCCCATGTTGTCACTCGGGTCATTTTAAAGATATAACACCAGATAGAGAGCCTCACCGAGTAACACTCAGGCTCTTTCAGCAGCAAAAAGGTGTCAAAGTGGCTACATTTATTCAGTCATTTCTGTTTCCATTTGGAGGCTTATCAATTCTTTCTTCAGACAGCAGCCAAACTATATTTTCGTAACCGGTTTGAAGATTTTACCATGTTGAATGAAAAATCTAACTGATTTAATACAATCTCTGTGGATGCACAGACAGAGGAGGCATTCTATTTTTGCTCCAGCGCCCGTCTTCCTTTTTTTAAAGTTATTTTCTTTTTGTCACCCTCTTCAAGGGTATTCATCTGACTGCAGCGTCAGAAATCAATGTCAGGAACAGGGATGACCGTTAAAGGTCTACTGAATGTCTCAACATACATTTGGGACATGATGGTACTGCTGCGTTTCATTATAAATTCAAAGCAGATCCATTTCCAGGGAGGGAAAGCAGGACGTCAATGTATAATGAGTTAATTTACGAGATAAGGAACAGCAAATGTAATCGCTATAAATTTCACTAGTAGCAAAACGTCTCAAGCCTCGAGCTTTCTATCAAACAGAGGAGAAAAAGAAGTTACTCCATATTGTGACAGTTTTAGCTCAAGGTTCTTAACAGAATCGTAAATAAGGGTAATCATCCTCTCAAAATGTAGTAAAGTTTACCCTGAGGGTCTACTGTAAAGACCCCATTAAACCCTCTTGTGTGAATAACAGAGAGCCCGTTTCAACTGCTTCAGCTTAAGCAGCAAAGAGCAGGAGTCAGCTTAAGAGAGTGCAATCGTTTCTGCTGCCATCACAGACTCGCCATTAAAACGGCATTATATCACATTTAAGCAGATACCTAGTTATTATCCCCCAAGTGGGCTGGAGCTGTGTTAATGAGTGTTGTTTTCGTCTGGCAGGGTGGGCATGTTTATCCCCACAAAAACCTCGGGGCTGAGAAAGAGTTAAAACCGACTTGTAAACCCTTCACGTCTGCATCATCCATCGTGGGAGTCTATCATTTGTTAGAGATTAAACGGTTTGTAGATGGAGTGGACAAAAGAAGGTGTTAATCCAGGCCACTTGCTGTTTCATCTCTGAAGCATTTCAGGTGGATATTTTTCCATTTCTGTAACGGACTCTGTTGGTTGATGAGAACATTCCTGCAGCTGAGGGTGCGATATGTGTGTTTTTCTTTCAATAGCAGTTGAAGGAGCAGCTTACGAAGACGACTCGACGGAGAGCGATGTACACCACTTGCACGTGTCAGCTACAGTAGAGTGCTAATGGGTGAGGAAGAGCATGGAGGGGGGAGGCGGCTGGCATGACAACCTACAGCAGGCAGGAGTTGCCATGGCGACAAACAAGGATGTTTGCATCAGAGGCAAATCTCAGCGGGTCTGCAGCGGAGGGCACACATTCCACTCGACTAACAGTAATGAAGAATCGTCCGGGACAGAGATGAAAAATGGGGTAATGAACAGGAGGTACGCCCGCTTCTTATCAAATGGTGCCCCCCGCCGCCTTTTTCCACCCAGCAGTGCAGGATCACACTGTAGAACGGAGGCTCCTCTTTAACAGGAAACCAGGAATCCCAAGAGCTCACAGCATCTCTAGCTTTGCTTTATTACGGGGAACATTTTTTAAATCATCTTCACTGTGAGGTCATTGGTGATTTTAGGTCTAATACTGATTATATGCATGTGCATTTATGCATTTTAATCTGGCCACGGTGAATTTAATGAGCATGCAATGACCTTGATTGGTTGCAAAACAATACAGTAAAGTGAGTCACTTCAGCAGGCTGCTCTCTGTTTTCAAACATCCATTCAACTGACTGGGGAAAAACAGATCTACTTGCATAGCCGTGACAACTATCCATGCTTCTCAACTCCTGTTGAAATTACTGTGACACATTTTAAACCCACCAAGGTCATTGATGTCTAGAACCGGGTGGAGCAGTGGTGACACAGATTTTAATTGCTTTCTTGCTCCATCCCATCAGGCCGCTTTTCTTTGTATGCACACTGCTGGGTGTCATGTTGTTTTACGACTAACACATCCTCCAAGGGCGACCAGAAGCAGCGAGTTTACTGAAGCCGAGCCAAAAGGCAACTTACTTGGATATAGTTGGATCTGCTACCCCTCACTGAGCTCATAGGAACATTGAAAAGGGCAAGACAAGTGTGAGCTGTAGAAACACAATTACCTTTTTCTACCTTTTTCTACTTCAGATGACATTCAGCTTGTGTTGATGACCGATTGCTAAGCATAATTTGTCTCAGATGGTGCATTCACCTTCCTGATGGATAGTTCAGATTACTTAATTCTCTCCAAAATTGCAGCCGTTTTACTCACACTTTTGGAAAACGGTTTGAAGATAGTAGCAATTTGAATTTTAGTCATTTTCATGCTGGCTAGAATACAATTGATACAAGACTGAAGCAAATTGAGAAATTGAGAGCACGTCTATTATAATAATTTCAGTCAAAAGGGGGAATAATGTCAAACTGAATATAAAATAGATTTAACAGTCTGTAGAGTGGACAACTATAAAGACAAATGAGCAAAATAAGACAAGATTTGCACAAACAGAATATTTCAGCAGAAGACAATGTGTTGAGTAGAACCAACTGCCTGAATAACTGTTACATTAAATCAATAACCATTTCAATTACCGTAGTAAAATATTTAAAAGCTGCAGCTCTGGCAGTTTACAAGATTATTGTAGGCTATATGGGCGGCTGTGGTGTAGTGGTAATGGCAGTCAACCCCTGATCGGAAGGTTGGAGGTTTGAATCCCGCATCCGCCCACCATGTGTCGTTGTGTCCCTGGGCAAGACACTTAACCCCGAGTTGCTCCCGGTAGGTCTGGATGGCGCCTTGCAAGGCAGGCTACCACTACCGGTGTATGAATGTCTGAATGAATGGGTGGATGGCTGGTATTGTAAAGCGCTTTGGGGCTCCTCACAGGGGGCTGGAAAGCGCTATATAAATAAGCTCCATTTACCATTACCATATACTCAGAGGCAGAATAAGGCTGTTTTCATATTAACAGGTTTTCCTGTGAGTTTGTTAAAAAGGTAAATTGTGGAATGCCCTGCGTCTATCTTACATTTCAGTGCAAAAAGAAACATTTTTATCTACTTTATAATAGTAATGTGAAGTTCAAAATGTGCCCTAGGACTTTATTTTTATTCTTCATGCCCTTCAGCAATAATTAATCCACTGTTTCAATGAGCATGAAAATGATTCACAAGCAGGACCGCAGTTTGTTGAGCATTACCAGTCTCCGACACCTTCATGGCATTTATCTCCAATAACTTCCTCACGGATCACCTTCAGGCAGCAGCAAGAGAAATTCTACAGCTAGACGATGCATTTTACCTGTGCTGAGTATGAATCAGGATATTAAAAAGTTGTAGGAGGGCAAAAGCAATTTCCTCCTAAAGGAAATTTTTAAATTACAGCTGTCGCACTGGCATCAAGTCTTACAATAAAAATTATTTTCTCATGCACACATATCGCAAAAACTACCTCCCATCCATCACCATTGTGATATATGTACACCTAGCTATGATAATGTCCATCAAGGAGCATCTCTGCTAACAATATGACCTTCCTTGAATACACATTGGAAAGACGGTTAATTTATGGACAAGTCATGATAAAAATTTAATTTTAAGATGCTGAAATACCCCTCCCTGGGCTGCCACCTTACCATGGTGGAGGAGTTTGAGTGTTCCAATGATCCTAGGAGCTATTCTGTCAGGGGCTTCATGCCCCTAGTAGGGTCAACCAATGCAGACAGGTCCTAGATGAGGGACCAGAAAAAGTTCAGCCCAAAGACCCCTTATGATGAGTAAAATAAATGGAAACAATGTTCCCTCGCCGAGACGTGGGTCACTGGGGCCCCATTCTGGAGCCGGGCTTGGAGGCAGGGTGCGTTAGCGAGCGTCTGGTGGCCGGACTTTTAACCATGGACTCTGGCCGGGCACAGCCCAAAGTGGAGACATGTGCCCCACTTCCCATGGGCTCACCACCTGTGGTAGGGGCCAAAGGGGTCGGGTGCAATGTGGGATGGGTGGTAGCCGAGGGCGGGGACATTGGCGGTGGGATCCTTGGCTACAGAAGCTGGTTATTGGGACGTGGAATGTCACCTCTCTGGTGGGGAAGGAGCATGAGCTGGTGTGTGAGGTTGAGAGGTTACAGCTATAAATATTCACTCACCTCGACACATGGCTCTGGAACCAATTTCCTTGAAAGAGGGGTTGAACACTCTTCCACTCTGGAGTTGTCCCTGGTGAGAGGTGCCGAGCAGAAA
>JBBPBX010023939.1:0-15303 GCA_038048925.1 Garcialebias charrua
AAAAGAGCGTTCAGCTTCGCCGTCCCCTCAGCCTGGAACAACTTACAGAAAGATCTGAAACTATCAACATTCATCTCTCCTGGATCCTTTATGTCAACCGTAGTAGAAAATGTCATCAAGAAACTTGACCATTGCAGATGTTTCTAACCACTACTTATCCAATATACATGTCATTGTTGGGTTTTTTTGTCTGCTTGTTTTGTATATAATGTATATAGAAATCTGTCATATCCTGTTGGTTTTGAACTGTCAACATCTGTTTACTGTGATTGTAGTTTTCTTTATTTTCTTTTTGATAAGTGCAAATGCCTATTGCCAATGTGACGTGTGCTGCTGACCACTTGACCAGGTCACCCTTGTAAAAGAGATCTCGATCTCAATGGGCTCTACCTGGTTAAATAAAGGTGATTGATTGATTGATTGATGTTTATTAAATGTTTTAGTGTTTTAGTGTTTAAATGTTTACTGTTGCACCGAGGGACAGAGAGAAATGCAATTTCAATCCTGTGTACTGTATGTCCTGTACATGTTGCAGTTTTGACAATAAAGTTGACTTTGACTTTGAACTTTAATTATTGACCAGAGAATATTTAATAATCCACAACAATCATCAGCAGTCTTAGCAATGCACTTACACCACTGCAGTCAATTGCATTTATTTATACAGCACAAGACCACAACACAAAGAAGGATGAAAGAACACTATTAGACAATTGATGTGCATGTCTTCATGATAGAGTACTTTGTATCATTACAAGCTGCATCACTTGTGCATTAACAATTCAACTATAACAAATCAACAATAAAAAAATCTAATTTATTTGAATAATCATTGTTGTTTAGGCTTTATCTCAGGAAACATTGTTTCCCTGTCAGTCAAACACGATTGATGGAGGATAGATGTTTATGTAAAGATGCTTAATGGTCCCATTACTATTAAACTAATATTGGGGCCAATTTATTTTGGCCCACATTCATCTCAGTACATCACCTACTTCGTAAATATTTTATTAAATGCTGTGGCTGATTGTGTCACAGCAGCAGGTATGTCAATCATGGAAGTGAATTGAAAGAAGAACAGCTAGAATATCAAATACCTCGTAATGCATACAGCCATACATCTTGTGTATTCAAGCTTTATTTATTATTGTAGGAGACTCCATCCATTCATCCATTATCTTTTACCTGCTTCTTCCTTTTTGGGTTGCGGGGGTCGCTGGTGCCCATATCCAGCTATCGCTGTGCGAAAGGCGGGGTACACCCTGGACAGTTCTCCAGTCCATCACAGAGACACAGACTCTCACTCACACCCAGGGACTATTTAGAGTTACCAATCAACCTAACATGCATGTTTTTGGTCTGTGGGAAGAAACCGGAGTATTGCACCTGGAAATAACCCGCGTATGTAGTGAGAGGACATGCAAACTCCACCCAAAAAGGCCCCGAGCCAGGATTTGAACTGGCACCCTTCTCGCTGAGAAACAACAGCTCTACCAACTGAGCCACCATTCTGCTCTGTAGGAGACTCCACATGGCTCAATTAGTAAATTCAGTTTCAATACAAAAATTGTCAGAATGCCTGCAGTTTGTCACATACTGTATTAAATCTCCTTGATTACCTCTTTGCCAACTTTTGTTAGCATTTTCATGAAACTAGATTTTTGGTATATTACTATTATGGTACATTCAGGTGAATGTTATCACAATTCTAAGCAGAAATGATTTGAGCATTTATTGTATCTCAGCAAAGTGGGAATGGTGGCGCAGAGGTTAGTGAAGGTGATCGGAAGATCGCTGGTTCAAATCCCAGTACGGATAAAACATCAAAATGTGGAAGGGATTGGTGAAGCACCCACACCTGTGTCTACCCTTAGTAACCCCACTCTGGGCCCTTGAGCAAGACCCTTAACCCCCACATCTGCTCCCCTGAGCACCCTAGATATCAGCTCTCCACTCCACACAGAAAGCTGTGGTAACTCGGTGGTCTGTAGTTGCGTCAGGAAGGGCATCCGGCGTAAAAATAACTGCCAAGTCTTTGTGAGACTCAGTTCACTGTGGTGAGCCCTGAAGAAGGGAGAAGCCAATAGAAGAAGAAGAATTATATCTCAGCAAAGTAGCTATTGCTGTCCACCAGTCTGAAAAGAGTTATGACGCAATTTCCACAAACTACAGTCCATATTTTTACACTAATAAATTATTCAGCAGAAACATTCAAGGCATTTGTCAATTTTGCCATAAATGGACATCCCAGAAATTTGGGCTTCAAATCCAACTGTGTTTTAGCTCAGAGATTAAACATAAATAAATAAAAACTTCAGATGATGCATATGTGACTCTACAGGTCTTTTTGCATGATAATTATTTTAAAAAAAATACTCATGACAAAACAGAAAATTAACAAGTTTGTTTTGTGTAGATGGGATGGCCAGGAAACTTCCTTAGAAACTTGTTTATCTGAACAAACCACAGGACGTCTGGAACAATGTTCTATAAATAGACACGGATAGCATTGACATAGTTGGCACAGTGTTGATGTACAAGAAGATCAAAACCAAAGTCACAAACCCTTTACACAACAAAGTGGTGAAAAATAATATTTTGGGCTTGTCATGTTGCCAGAGATAATGAACTTGTTCCAGTCATTGAAGCTGAAACGTTGCCCAAACTTTATTATACAAATATATAGCACCCCCAATAGCAGCAAAAAATAATGTGTTTTAAAATACAAAAAGACAAGGTACATCAATGGCTCCGTTCTATCACTGTTGGTGGAGGATTGGGAACCGAGATGAGACTGAAACATAGGGATTTTGATAAGTGAACTTATTTATTTAAACTAAACAAAAACAATTAGCTGGTGAAGCAGCATAACTATCAAAAACTTCAGGAGACACAGTCGGATGATGCAGGAGGAAGACAAAGGACAGATCAATATGATGTATACTTTTTATAATGCTGAACTTATGAATGGTGGAACAGAGATTGAATAATTAGAACAGGAGCAAATGGAAAGAGGAGACACCTGGGTGATTACCGATTGGGGACAGGTGAGGGTGGCAGACTGAAAAGAAAAACACTTAGAAAGCTAACTGAGGGTAAATGAGAAATGGTACAAGGAATGTTGGGAAACAGAACAAGACCTACAAAATAATACTAAACTAGACTTAACAATGACGTATTGAAACAAACTGGACAAATTCTCGACAGAGAAGGAAAATAACAGAATTGAAGTAAAATATGATCAGGAAAAACAAAATATCAAGATATAGAAAGCAAAACTAAGAAACCTGATCTCAAAACACAAATAACCAGCCCACACGGGAATGACAAGCTAAAGTCCAGACCAGTGAATAAACAAAGATTTAGCAAACCCTAAAATGTTGAAATGCCATTGCAATATTAAAATGCCAAATTTTCTCTGTAACAATGATACAACTATGTAGATGATGACTTCATGTTTTTACTGTTAATGAGGACCAAATTACTTTTTTAATTTTTTTATTTCAGCTGCTCACTTATTCAGGGATTGCCACAGTGAACTAACTCATATGAGTTATGGGCGGCCTGGGTGTAGTGGTAATGGCAGTCATCCCCCGATTGGAAGGTTGGAGGTTCGAATCCCCGTTCGTCACACCATGTGTCGTTGTGTCCCTGGGCAAGACACTTAACCCCGAGTTGCTCCCGGTAGGACTGGAAGGCGCCTTGCATGGCAGTCGCCGCTACCGGTGTATGAATGTGTGTATGAATGGGTGGATGGTTGGTATTGTAAAGCAGTTTGGGGCCCCTCATAGGGGGCTGGAAAGCGCTATATAAATAAGCTCCATTTACCATGAAGATGTGACAATTATTTTATGCGGGCCGCTTTTCCTGATGCAACCACAGATCACCAAGCTACCACAGCCCACAAAGTAGACCAGAAAGTTGGCATCTAGGGTGCCATGGGGAGCAAATGGTGTGGGGTTAAAGGAATTGCGCAAGGGCCCAGAATGGGACAAATGAGGGTGGGGGCAGGTGTGGGTGTTTCACCTTTCCCACCCACATTTTGATGTTGTTGGTCCAGGGAGTTGAACCAGCAACTTTCTGATCACAGGCCCACCTTCTCTAACCTCTGCGCCTCCATTTCCCCAAACCAAATTACTTTTATAATGTCCTGATAAGTTAAATCTCAGATTGTTGAGATTGATTCATACATTTTTCTTTATTCACCTGCAAGGTTCTTTTTATGGTACCTGCATGCAGTAAAGATGGTATTTTCTCCCAGATAACAAAAGACAGAAGGCAGATTAAAGGGCACAAATAATGCATGTCATTTAAAGAAAGACATACATTATTTGTGCCCTTTAATCTGCCTTCTGTCTTTTGTTAAGGGGTCGGGTGCATTGTGGAATGGGTGGTGGCCGAGGGCGGGGACCCTGGCGCTCTGATCCTCGGCTACAGAAGCTGGCCATTGGGACATGGAATGTCACCTCTCTGGTGGGGAAGGAGCCTGAGCTAGTGTGTGAGGTTGAGAGGTTCCGGCTAGAAATAGTCGGACTCACCTCAACGCATGGCTCTGGCTCTGGAACCAGTTTCCTTGAGAGGGGTTGGACACTCTTCCACTCTGGAGTTGCCCCTGGTGAGAGGCGCCGAGCAGGAGTGGGCATACTTGTTGCCCCCCATCTTGGTGCCTGTACGTTGGGGTTCACCCCGGTGAACGAGAGGGTAGCCTCCCTTCGCCTACGTGTGGGGGGACGGGCTCTGACTGTTGTTTGTGCCTATGCGCCGAACGGCAGCGCAGATTACCCACCCTTTTTGGAG
Organism: Garcialebias charrua; assembly: GCA_038048925.1. Classification (NCBI taxonomy): domain Eukaryota; kingdom Metazoa; phylum Chordata; class Actinopteri; order Cyprinodontiformes; family Rivulidae; genus Garcialebias; species Garcialebias charrua. The sequence continues at coordinate 4,798 of JBBPBX010023939.1, forward strand.
TCCTTGGAGGGGGTATTGGAGGGTGCGCCTCCTGGGGACTCCCTTGTTCTGCTGGGGGACTTCAACGCTCACGTGGGCAATGACAGTGAGACCTGGAGGGGTGTGGTTGGGAGGAACGGCCCCCCTGATCTGAACCCGAGTGGTGTTCTGTTGTTGGACTTCTGTGCTCGTCATGGATTGTCCATAACGAACACCATGTTTAAGCATAAGGGTGTCCATATGTGCTCTTGGCACCAGGACACCCTAGGTCGCAGTTCGATGATCGACTTTGTTGTCGTCTCATCTGATCTGCGGCCGCATGTCTTGGACACTCGGGTGAAGAGAGGGGCGGAGCTGTCAACTGACCACTACCTGGTGGTGAGTTGGCTCCGATGGTGGGGGAGGATGCCGGTCAGACCTGGCAGACCCAAACGTATTGTGAGGGTCTGCTGGGAACGTCTGGCAGAGTCTCCCGTAAGACGGAGCTTTAACTCCCACCTCCGGGAGAGCTTTGAACACGTTCCGAGGGAGGCGGGGGACATTGAGCCCGAGTGGGCCATGTTTCGCGCCTCTATTGTCGAGGCAGCTTATCGGAGTTGTGGCCGCAAGGTTGTTGGTGCCTGTCGTGGTGGCAACCCTCGAACCCGGTGGTGGACACCGGCGGTGAGGGATGCTGTCAAGCTGAAGAAGGAGTCCTATTGGGCCTTTTTGGCCTGTGGGACCCCGGAAGCAGCAGATAGGTACCGGCAGTCCAAGCGGCATGCGGCTCGGGTGGTTGCTGAGGCAAAAACTCGGGCGTGGGAGGAGTTCGGAGAGGCCATGGAGAATGACTTCCGTACGGCTTCGAGGCGATTCTGGTCCACCATCCGGCGTCTCAGGGGGGGAAAGCGGTACGCGACCAACACCATTTATGGTGGGGATGGCGTGCTGTTGACCTCAACTCGGGATGTTGTGAGTCGGTGGGCGGAATACTTCGAAGACCTCCTCAATCCTACTGGCACGTCTTCCACTGAGGAAGCGGAGCCTGGGGACTTTGGGTCGGGCTCTCCAATCTCTGGTGCTGAGGTCGCCGAGGTGGTTAAAAAGCTCCGCGGTGGCAAGGCTCCGGGGGTGGATGAGATTCGTCCTGAGTTCCTTAGGGCTCTGGATGTTGTGGGGTTGTGTTGGCTTACGCGACTCTGCAATATCGCGTGGACATCGGGGGCAGTTCCCTTGGATTGGCAGACTGGGGTGGTGGTTCCCCTATTCAAAAAGGGGGACCGTAGGGTGTGTTCCAACTATAGAGGGATCACACTCTTAAGCCTCCCTGGTAAGGTCTATTCAGGGGTTCTGGAGAGGAGGGTCCGTCGGATAGTCGAACCTCGGATTCAGGAGGAGCAGTGTGGTTTTCGTCCTGGTCGTGGAACACTAGACCAGCTCTACACCCTCAACAGGGTCCTGGAGGGTGCGTGGGAGTTTGCCCAACCAGTTTACATGTGCTTTGTAGACTTGGAAAAGGCATTCGACCGCGTCCCTCGGGGGGTTCTGTGGGGGGTACTCCGGGAGTATGGGGTACCAGGCCCATTGATATGGGCTGTTAGGTCCCTGTACGACCGGTGTCAGAGCTTGGTCCGCATTGCCGGCAGTAAGTCAGGCTCGTTTCCGGTGAGAGTTGGACTCCGCCAAGGTTGCCCTTTGTCACCGATTCTGTTTATAACTTTTATGGACAGAATTTCTAGGCGCAGCCAAGGTGTTGAGAGGATCCGTTTTGGTGGCCTTAGAATCGCTTCTCTGTTTTTTGCAGATGATGTGGTCCTATTGGCTTCATCAGCTCGTGATCTACAGCTTTCGCTGGAGCGGTTTGCAGCTGAATGTGATGCGGCCGGGATGAGGATCAGTTCCTCCAAATCCGAGGCCATGGTCTTGAGCCGGAAAAGGGTAGCGTGCCCTCTCCGGGTCGGGGAGGAGGTCCTTACCCAAGTGGAGGAGTTTAAGTATCTCGGGATCTTGTTCACGAATGAGGGAAAACTGGAGCGTGAGATCGATAGGCGGATAGGTGCAGCGTCCGCAGTGAAGCGGGCGCTGTACCGGTCTGTCGTGGTGAAGAGAGAGCTGAGTCAAAAGGCAAAGCTCTCAATTTACCGATCGATCTACGTTCCCACCCTCATCTATGGTCATGAGCTTTGGGTTATGACCGAAAGAACAAGATCTCGGATACAAGCGGCTGAAATGAGTTTTCTCCGCAGGGTGGCTGGACTCTCCCTTAGAGATAGGGTGAGAAGCTCAGTCATCCGGGAGGGACTCGGAGTAGAGCCGCTGCTTCTCCACATCGAGAGGAGCCAGTTGAGGTGGCTCGGGCATCTGGTTAGGATGCCTCCTGGACGCCTCCCTGGTGAGGTGTTCCGGGCATGTCCCACCGGGAGGAGACCCAGAGGAAGACCCAGGATACGCTGGAGGGACTATGTTTCTCGGCTGGCCTGGGAACGCCTTGGGATTCCCCCAGAGGAGCTGCTCCAAGTGGCTGGGGAGAGGGAAGTCTGGGCCTCCCTACTTAGGCTGCTACCCCCGCGACCCGACCCCGGATAAGCGGAAGAAGATGGATGGATGGATTTAAAGAAAGAGAAAAAGAAAGAAAAAAACATTTAAGTATGTTAAATGTCAAACACAGATAAAACAGGAGTGCCCACGACCAGGAGGAAACAATAATTTATCTTCATAATGTTAAACTGAACTGTAAATCCATGAACACAATCAAATGAGCAAAGGTATCTCTGAATACAAGTCTAAAGTTGGAGTCTAAAAGATCAAATAAAAACCCACATGTGTGCAACTATCACATGCTGAGCTATTCTTTCTGAAAGTCGCTGCAGCACTATCTCAGCATGTGAATGAAATTTTTTTTTTATAATAATAACAACCATATTCTGCACAGCTTCTTCTGTGACATTTACAAAAAAAATCCCATTTCATGCTTTGTGTGTGCATGCAGCAAACAAAAGGTAAGCATATTGACAAAACGACTTTGCATTTCAAATTCCATTTGAAATCTAAACATTTAATTTGAATAAGGCCAGAGCTTATTGATCATTATTACAGTTTGAGTCTGTTACAGGATGTATGTGCTAAGAGTTAAAAAATAAATAAATAAATAAATAAATTAATTAATTAAATACTCTGGAGTGGAATACAGTTCAAAATAAAAAAGTGATTGCACTTTGTTCAAACAATGTAAATTTAGCATGACTTGATAACATGAGCTGTTTTAAAAAATCGTAGTTCCCTTTCAGTCGGTCTCTCGGTGCAACATATCACTATGGGAAATTGCGCCCGCACAGTTTACCTGAAGGAATACAATCACGCCTTTACGGCAGGGGTGTCAGCGTCGCGCCAGAGGCCCCGCCTTCTGGGTACTTTTTTTTATTTTTATAATTTTATTTAAGCATCCATTAACAACAGTATGTGAAAACAGAAACAAAACAGGCATGACATATTTTCTTTTTCTTCCTGTTCCCCCTACCCTTCCTTATCTATCCCCATCCTGCTGCTACAAACAGTAATAATAATAATATAAATAAATTATAGACAAACAACTAATAAAAAATAAAATAAAATAATAACATACCGTTAATTCAAAAACGTGGACAACATACAGAAAGGTGTCCATACAACCGTGGGTATAGAAACCAAGTCAGGACATGGACGAAAAACAAAAACAAAAAAAAACTGCACAGGTTGATAAGCACTGTCAGTGACCAGAAACCATCCAGAACCAATGAGGCTGCCGGGCCGGGGCACAGGCACATACACAGCAGAACCAGCTCTCGTGTGACCCTCAGGATCGAGGGAGGGCATCCAGTCTCTCAAAGTAAGATAATAGAGGGGCCCAAGTTTTATAGAATTTTTGGGTTGAACCTCTAACACTAAATTTGATCTTCTCTAGTTTAAGGAAAAGAGTCAGATCTTGCAACCAGAGAGAAGCTTTGGGTGGATGTGCTGATTTCCACACTAATAGTATTCTTCTTCGGGCTAGGAGAGTAGAAAAAGCCAGTACATTTTTAAAATCGTGGGTTAATGGTATATCCTCCCCTGGGACTCCAAATATTGCCAGTTCAGCACTGGGTTGGATACTTGTATCAAAAGCTTCAGATAAGGTCTGAAAAATTATAGACCAGAAGTTGTGCAGCTTATCACAGGACCAGAACATGTGAGTTAGATTCGCCTTGACTGTATGGCAACGAACACAGTTTTCACTGACTGTAGGGTAAATCTTTGAGAGTCTGGCTCTGCTGTAATGAATCCTGTGGAGGACCTTGAACTGAATTAGTCCGAGTCGAGCGCATGATGTTGACCCATTTACTCTACGTAATGCGTGATTCCAGGTCTCATCCGAGACGTGTACGCCAAGCTCTTCTGACCATTCTGCTCTGATCTTGTTAAGTTTCACTACATTGAATGATGAGATGCTATTATAGATTTTGGAAATGAGGCCTCTACATTGTGTAGGAGTTTGCAAGATAGTGTCCATTCCTCCCTTTGGGGGTAAATTAGGAAAGCAAGGACTGATGTTGCGAACAAAGTCTCTAATCTGGAGATAACGGAATAGGGACGGACGGACGATGTAGACTAAATTTAGAGGCGATAGCATCAAAGGTAGCGAAAATACCATCTATGTAAAGGTCACTAAAGTTACTTAAGCCTGCTCTATGCCATTGAGCAAAGACAGGATCTAATTTGGATGGCAGGAAAACTGTCATGATTCCATGTCATGATCCACGTTCTGTCTGTTTGTCATGTCATGTTCACAGTAAACACATCATTGTTCCCTCCTCCCACATGCCCAATGCCTCATTAACTATCATTGCACTCACCTGTTTGTTCCTGTATTTAAGCCCCACGTCCACAGTCATTCCTTGCCAGATTTATGAACGGTTTTGCCTAGTAGTTATCCAGCGCCCATGTCTTGTCCTGTCTTGCCTGCTACGACTCTGTTTTGGTTTTTTGGTCTCACGTCTCTCGCCTCAGCCCCTATTGGTACTGTCTCGGACTCTGCTTCCCTGGTTTTGACTCCTGCACACGCTACTGGACTTCGCCCTCCTGCCTCTCCCCTTGTCGGACCTGTTCAGCCATCTGCCTCACGGAAACGAACCCAAGACTGCCTTTCACGACCACGAGTAAAGCCTGCCTCTTTCAACATTATTCGCCTCTCTGCCAACCTGTGTATGATCTCGCTTCGAACCAAGGAAAACCCCCTTCGTGTGAAAGTCCGCACGAAGCATCAACGTAAACAAGGAAGTAAAGCCGGACTACGTCACTACCGGCCTACGTCATCAAGGAATTCCCTTCCGATCAAAAACAGCCTAAAAAGGTTAGTGTTTTTATTAAAGATAAAAACATCTACCTGTTCAAATCCTGTCACTAATATTATAATCTCTTGTGCAGAACTCAAGTTACCGGTGACGATCAGGACCCATTCCAGCTTCCTGTTTCTCAATAAAATTGTTAAAACTTTTCCAGTGTTCGGTTTATTAGTGAAACTCAAAAACTCAGTCTTGACATTAAATCTGGCCAAACAGAGTTTCACTACCACACTGGTTAACAATTTTTTTGAAAACAAACAAACTGATCAGTCAAGTGTCCAGTTTACAACCTGTTTCTCACCTCATTCTGATTCTAGAACTGAGTATCTGGCGCCATCTGTTGGACTAGCCCAGTCATCACAGGCCATGGCTTCCAAGGAACCTAAACTGACTCCTCCTGAGGTTTTTTCTGGTGACTCATCTCAATGCAGACCATTTCTGACTCAATGTGAAATACAGTTTGAACTACAACCCTCTGCTTTTCCATCTGAACGTTCAAAGGTGGCCTATGTAGTCTCCTTATTATCTGGCAAAGCTAAAATTTGGGGCACTGCTGAATGGGCAAGAGACTCACTGATCTGTTACAAGTACAGAGATTTTTCTGCTGAACTAATGAGAGTGTTTAATCATGTTCTTCCCACTCAAGAGTCAACCAGAGGACTTTTAAAATTACGTCAAGGCAACCGCAGAGTCTCTGAGTTAATTATTGATTTTCACACTCTGGCTGCTGACAGTGAATGGAATGAGAAAGCTCTTCAAGATATCTTTTGGCAGGCTCTCAATGACGACATCAAGGATGAGTTGGCTGCACGTGATCCTCCGTCCACCCTCAGAGAATTGGAGGCAGTGGCCTCCAGGATTGATTTACGCCTTCAAGAACGTCGCAGAGAGGTGAGGCAAACTCGGTCTGAAAGGGTAATGTACTCAACCCCCAGATTCTTCACCCCAGAGCCAAAACCACTTTCACCACCCTCACCATCTGCAGAGGAACCCATGCAAATTGGAAGGTCCAGACTGTCTCAACGAGAGAGAGAAAAGAGGCTTCATGAGGGATTATGCTTTTATTGTGGAGTTGCAGGACACCAAGTTGCTACATGCCCGGTCAAGTCCAGAACTGCTCACCAATATCCAAAATATAGAGCCGCCACCTCCTCAACAGGACCACCTCTACTTCACGTCAGAGCAAACCTCCAAGCCAATGGTAAGGAAATACCAGTAAGACTTTTTATTGATTCTGGTGCAGACTCTGAATTTATGGACATTAATTTTGCAAAATCTCTGAACCTCCAGACGTTTCCTACAGAGATACCTCGCAGAGTTCTAGCTCTAGATGGTCACCCTATCAATCAGACTAGTATGGTGACACAAGAGGTTCAACTCCAGATTTGTGGTAACCATGTCGAGAAAGTAAGATTCTTCCTCATCAACTCTCCAGATTTACCCATTGTGATGGGAGCTACTTGGTTGAAGAAACACAATCCTCAGATCGACTGGAGAAGCAGCAACATCCTGGGGTGGTCTGAGCAATGTTTATCTTCTTGTCTACAATCTGCACAACAGACCAGTGATATTATCAAAATAAAGGAGGAGACTCCGGATCTGACTCATGTTCCTCATTGCTACCACGATCTAGCCAAAGTTTTTAGCAAAAGTAAAGCTATGTCTTTACCACTCCATAGGCCCTACGACTGCTCAATTGAGTTATTACCAGGCACTACACCGCCAAGGGGACGCTTGTTTTCTTTGTCCCAGCCCGAACAAAAAACTATGCGAGAATACATTTCTGACTCCCTAAAAGCAGGAATTATCAGACCCTCATCGTCACCTGCAGGTGCTGGTTTCTTTTTTGTTGGAAAGAAGGATGGGTCACTTCGACCATGCATTGACTATCGTGGGTTAAATGACATAACCGTAAAGAATAAATATCCTCTGCCTTTAATGACTTCTGCATTTGATCTAATACAGGGTGCCAAAGTATTTACCAAACTGGATCTTCGTAACGCATACCATCTGGTCAGAATTAAGGAAGGAGATGAATGGAAGACTGCTTTCAACACCCCATCAGGTCACTACGAATATCTTGTTATGCCTTTTGGTTTAACCAATGCCCCAGCAATCTTTCAGGCACTGGTCAATGATGTACTCAGGGATTTTATCAATATAAATGTTTTTGTTTACTTGGATGACATTCTGATCTTTTCCAAGGACTTNATCAGACTCGAGGGCACTGATGAGGCGGGAGGCCAGTGAACCGGACCCAACCATGAACCGGGCTGGAGTCAGAAGGTCTGCTTGTATACAGAACTTGCACCCCCTTCAGACCATGGCTCCCTACAAAAAGAGGAAAAACAGACATTCTGTTCCGCTTTTGCCCGATGATGACAGCAGATTGCTTCTGCCTCCCAACACTCTCGATCAGAGTGTTATGGCGGTACATCTGCAGGAGGGCCCTCTCCCTAACCTGGTTGGCCCTCAAGGGACCATAGAAATCAGGGCCCTTGAGGAGGAGCTGGTTCCGCCACCTGTTCCTCTCTAGGGACCCACCACGTCACCAGAAGGAACAGCCTCGCCACTTATGCTTAGAACTGTGGCAGATTTCAGCTTGGTGGTTGAAAGGAACACACTAGTGGCCTCAGGCCTGCCCAAGAATGTGATAAATACCATTCAAAACACCCGAGCTATGTCAACACAGCCACTCTACACCCGGAAATGGCGTATTTTTGAAGCTTGGTGCATGAAAAGAAATATTATTTCTTATTCATGTGACTTGGTCTAGCTCCTCACCTTTCTTCAGGACCTGCTGGAGAAAGGTCGTTCTTTCTCAACCATTAAGGTGTTTTTATCAGCAATTTCGGCCTGTCACGAGGGCTGGGGGAGCAAAACACCTAGCGCACACCCGCTCATAATAAGATTTATGAAGGGTGTGCTAAGAAAGAGACCCCCCAGCAGGATCTTGACCCCTGGATGGGATCTTAGTCTGGTCTTGGGCGCTCTTAGTGATCCCCCATTCGAACCACTGAGCAACATTAATGCCTCTTTTCCACCGCTCGGCTCGGCTCGGGTTGGATCGGCTCAGGTCGGCTCAGTTCGGGTCGGGTCACATCTATGTTCTGTTTCCACAGCTTTTTTGTACCCCTTCTGTGGGCGGGGTCCAGAATCCTACTCGTCCAGAAACTGTTTTTTTTTTTAAACAACACAGTGTGATCACAACATGTTCATATACTAAATGTATCCTGTTGGAGTTATTTGAAATAAAATTCAATGTTTTATAGACATAAATGTGTCAAGCTACCACCATTAATTTTCTCCCTTGTACTTTGTATCACATATTATCAATTCTATCAAAAACCACATAGCTGATATTTTTCAAAAAAATCTAGTGTGATCACAACATGTTCATATACGAAATGTATCCTGTTGGAGTTATTTGAAATAAAATTCAATGTTTTATAGACATAAATGTGTCAAGCTACCACCATTAATTTTCTCCCTTGTACTTTGTATCACATATTATCAATTCTATCAAAAACCACATAGCTGATATTTTTCAAAAAAATCTAGTGTGATCACAACATGTTCATATACGAAATGTATCCTGTTGGAGTTATTTGAAATAAAATTCAATGTTTTATAGACATAAATGTGTCAAGCTACCACCATTAATTTTCTCCCTTGTACTTTGTATCACATATTATCAATTCTATCAAAAACCACATAGCTGATATTTTTCAAAAAAATCTAGTGTGATCACAACATGTTCATATACGAAATGTATCCTGTTGGAGTTATTTGAAATAAAATTCAATGTTTTATAGACATAAATGTGTCAAGCTACCACCATTAATTTTCTCCCTTGTACTTTGTATCACATATTATCAATTCTATCAAAAACCACATAGCTGATATTTTTCAAAAAAATCTAGTGTGATCACAACATGTTCATATACGAAATGTATCCTGTTGGAGTTATTTGAAATAAAATTCGAATTTTTATAATTTATTTTCGTTGTGCAAGCACAGGTTTTGGAAAAAGTCAAAGCGAAACTACTTTAAATGCAGCATATTTGACCACTACGTGACAATATTAAAGCGTGGTTAAGCTCAGGAGCCCTCGTACTATAAAGTCAGCTATGAAATATATTTTATATCTGTTCATTGAGCTACATTTAAAGACATAAAGCCGCCCGCGCGCCGCGTGTTGCTCGTGGCGAACCTATTTTTTGAAATCCTGCAGTTTTGAGCAGTACGTGATTTTATTAAGGACACGTTCAGCTGAAGACCCATCTTTGCTATAAATTTAAAAAATAATAATTGTTTTTACCGTGTTTATCATGTAAAGTCCTGCAGTGATCGCGTCCCTCGCTTCCGTGAAAACTGCTCGAGTCTCCTCCTTCCTCCTTCCAGAGCGGGTGAGCTCGCCTCAGTACCCCTCTGAAACCAGCCCGAAAATCTCAAGAAATCTCGCGCGGCTTAGCACGGAATATCCGGTGGAAAAGGATGAAAGGGGGTCTCTGCGACGCACATATGACGTAACATCCGACCCGAGCCGACCGGTGGAAAAGGGCCATAAGATAGATTTTTTATCTTATAAGACTGCTCTGCTACTGGCTCTGTGCTCGGCGAAACATGTAGGTGACCTCCATGCTCTGTCCATGCACCCAATGTGTACCAGGTTCACCCCTGACGGGTCAAAGGTCTCCCTAAGGTCTAATCCTGCGTATATCTCCAAGGTCTTGACTCTGAACCCCAGAAGTCTGGACTTTGATCTCTCTTCTTTTCCTCCTGCTCCTGTCCTCACTCAAGAACAGAAGAGGCTGAAGGCACTCTGCCCCGTGAGGGCTTTAAGCGCTTACATGCAGAGAACAGCTGAATGGAAGAAAACAAACCAATTGTTTGTGTGCTTTGCGGCCCCAGCTACTGGTAGGGCCCTATCAAAGCAAGGCCACTCACACTGGGTGACTGAGGCCATTAAAAGGGCATACAGTAGCAAAGGTCAACCGGTGCCCTCTGGAGTGCGTGCTCACTCCACTCGGGGCTTGGCCACCTCCTGGTCATTGTTCAAGGGTGTACCAGTTGCAGACATCTGTGTGGCTGTGAACTGGAGCTCAACAAATACGTTTGCAAAGCATTACAGTTTGGACGTTACTGCGTGTGATGTCACTCAGGCTGTCCTTTCTAACACACAGTAAAA
>JBBPBX010023940.1:0-23333 GCA_038048925.1 Garcialebias charrua
TGTGGCGATCAGACCCCGCATGCGATGTGACCGGTTCGGACCGCGAGTCCGCTCATCTTCTAAAATAGCGCTGATTATAACAGCGGAGTTATGTGTCCTCAACTTTAAAAACATAACCAGAGTTGTTAGTGCACTAAAAACAGCGTAACTCTTGGAAAAAGGAGCTGCTGGAAGCCAGAACTCAGATAAAAACAGAGCAGGTGGATCTCTGCTTCCCCCGTATGCCTCCCCACACAGCTCAGCTCTGAAGGGGGCTGGACATGGCGCAGTACTGCGCTGAAACCACGCCCACGTGCGACACGCCCCCAGCGTTCTAGAGCAAGGCAAAATCATGTTTTTTCATGATTTTTGAGACTTAATTTTATAAGGAAATCAATGTTTTTAATCAGTCAGATTTATATGGGTGATTAATAACACATATTTATGCCGTGTGACAAAATAAAAACACAAATTTAATTTCACTTTACACGGTCTTTAAGTGAACAACTCTAGCGTGGATCAGTTATGTCATTTATCAAAAATGATTGTAACAACATTAAAACGGTTTTATCATCAAGCGTTAGAGTTTAAAATCTGGTTGCTTAAGATTTGGACAATAATAGAAACTTTTAGAAAACCAGTACAGGTGACCCCCTAGTTACGTCCGAGTTAGGGAGATAAGAACTGTTCGCAGCTCGATTCTGCCGTAGCTAGGGGGTGAAAATATCGTCCAGTTCGTAGGTCCTTATTCCGTTCGTAGGTCGTGGAAATACCGCTAACGGAGCGCGCGCACACATTTAAGCATGTACAGTAGTGTACTGTAATGTTAAACATTGCTATTCACATTTACAGAATAAATAAAAATATATTTTCTTACTTTGAGATGGTCAAAGCCGACATCTTAGGTTGCCATGCGTTGCCATGATTGTTGTCGGGCCGAGCAGCGCGCGGCCGGCGAGCGAACCACCGCAGCTGCTCGAGGCCTGTGTTAGCTAGCTGGCTAGCTTCTGCTAGCCAGGCCATGGGCTGGTGTTGGAGCGGCGGTGCGGCATCAATCTGCAGCTGCTGCTCCAGCCTGAGACGTCCACAGAGCTCACAGAGCGATTCCAGCTAGTAATTAATCCATATGAAGCCATCCTGGTCACCAGTCTTCAAAGGCCGGCTCCCGGCAGCTAACCTAAAATGGCGTCCGGTGTTCTACATTAATTTGTGACCGGAGACCCCCGTGACTGAACCTAAAATGGCGTCCGGTGTTCTACATTAATTTGTGACCGTGTAAACTGAAGACCTACTTCCTGCTGCCCAAGATTGCTCAAAAATGATCAGAAATGATCATTTTTATCATAATTATTATTTATAAAGCCTTTAAAACAACCACAGCTGCAACAAAGTGATGTACACATGAAATTAAGAACATTTAAACACACACAAAAAAAAAAAATATATATATATATATATTTTTTAATACAGTAATTTCATATTTTTATTAAATATGATACGTTCGTAGGTCCCGTTGTTCGTAGGTCGATGGAGTCGTAAGTAGGGGGTTTGCTGTATTTCTTATTTCTTTCTTGCATTTCAAAAACACATGACAGGTCCAGGGGCCTTTCTGGGTGGAGTTTGCATGTTCTCCCCGTGCATGCATGGGTTTCCTCCGGGTACTCCGGTTTCCTCCCACAGACCAAAGAACATGCATGTTAGGCTGATTGGTGACTCTAAATTGACCCTAGGTGTGAGTGAGAGAGTGGATGGTTGTTTGGTGTGAGTGAGACAGGTCCCTCTTGTAAATGAGTCCCCGTGACTCAACGAGGCTAGCCTGTATAAATAAAGGTTGAATGAATGAATGAATGAATTCAGATAATCAATCAAATTATTTTAATAGTGATCAGTCAGATGTGTTATTTTAACACTAATGTTTATGTACAGTATAGGGACATGCTTATTTTGGATGAAGCGTCACCATTGTTTGTACAAATTACAACTAAACAACCAGATTAAAATACAGTGGTCCGTTACTTATCGCGGGGGTTACGTTCCATAAACCTTTGCGTTAGGTAAAAATCTGCAAAGTCGGGATGTAATATTTATTTTAATATATATAAAAATTAATTAAGTTAAATAAATTAAAAAATAGCCCTCCCTGGGCTGCCACCTTACTGTGGTGGAGGGGTTTGAGTGTCCCAAAGATCCTAGGAGCTATGCTGTCAGGGGCTTCACGCCCCTAGTAGGGTCACCCAAGGCAGACAGGTCCTAGGTGAGGGACCAGACAAAGTGCAGCCCAAAACCCCTTATGATGAGTACAATTAATGGATACAATGTTCCCTCGCCCGGACGCGGGTCACCGGGGCCCCACTCTGGAGCCAGGCCCGGAGGTGGGGCACGTTGGCGAGCGCCTGGTGGCCGGGCTTTTACCCATGGAGCTCGGCCGGGCACAGCCCGAAGAGGAGACGTGGGTCCCCCTTCCCATGGGCTCACCACCTATGGGAGGGGCCAAAGGGGTCGGGTGCAATGTGGGATGGGTGGTGGCCGAGGGCGGGGACCCTGGCGGTCTGATCCTCGGCTACAGAAGCTGGCCATTGGGACATGGAATGTCACCTCTCTGGTGGGGAAGGAGCCTGAGCTAGTGTGTGAGGTTGAGAGGTTCCGGCTAGAAATAGTCGGACTCACCTCAACGCATGGCTCTGGCTCTGGAACCAGTTTCCTTGAGAGGGGTTGGACACTCTTCCACTCTGGAGTTGCCCCTGGTGAGAGGCGCCGAGCAGGAGTGGGCATACTTGTTGCCCCCCATCTTGGTGCCTGTACGTTGGGGTTCACCCCGGTGAACGAGAGGGTAGCCTCCCTTCGCCTACGTGTGGGGGGACGGGCTCTGACTGTTGTTTGTGCCTATGCGCCAAACGGCAGCGCAGATTACCCACCCTTTTTGGAGTCCTTGGAGGGGGTATTGGAGAGTGCGCCTCCTGGGGACTCCCTTGTTCTGCTGGGGGACTTCAACGCTCACGTGGGCAATGACAGTGAGACCTGGAGGGGTGTGGTTGGGAGGAACGGCCCCCCTGATCTGAACCCGAGTGGTGTTTTGTTGTTGGACTTCTGTGCTCGTCATGGATTGTCCATAACGAACACCATGTTCAGGCATAAGGGTGTACATATGTGCTCTTGGCACCAGGACACCCTAGGTCGCAGTTCGATGATCGACTTTGTTGTCGTCTCATCTGATCTGCGGCCGCATGTCCTGGACACTCGGGTGAAGAGAGGGGCGGAGCTGTCAACTGACCACTACCTGGTGGTGAGTTGGCTCCGATGGTGGGGGAGGATGCCGGTCAGACCTGGCAGACCCAAACGTATTGTGAGGGTCTGCTGGGAACGTCTGGCAGAGTCTCCCGTAAGACGGAGCTTTAACTCCCACCTCCGGGAGAGCTTTGAACACGTTCCGAGGGAGGCGGGGGACATTGAGTCCGAGTGGGCCATGTTCCGCGCCTCTATTGTCGAGGCAGCTTATCAGAGTTGTGGCCGCAAGGTTGTTGGTGCCTGTCGTGGTGGCAACCCTCGAACCCGGTGGTGGACACCGGCGGTGAGGGATGCTGTCAAGCTGAAGAAGGAGTCCTATTGGGCCTTTTTGGCCTGTGGGACCCCGGAAGCAGCAGATAGGTACCGACAGTCCAAGCGGCATGCGGCTCGGGTGGTTGCTGAGGCAAAAACTCGGGCGTGGGAGGAGTTCGGAGAGGCCATGGAGAATGACTTCCGTACGGCTTCGAGGCGATTCTGGTCCACCATCCGGCGTCTCAGGGGGGGAAAGCGGTACGCGACCAACACCATTTATGGTGGGGATGGCGTGCTGTTGACCTCAACTCGGGATGTTGTGAGTCGGTGGGCGGAATACTTCGAAGACCTCCTCAATCCTACTGGCACGTCTTCCACTGAGGAAGCGGAGCCTGGGGACTTTGGGTCGGGCTCTCCAATCTCTGGTGCTGAGGTCACCGAGGTGGTTAAAAAGCTCCGCGGTGGCAGGGCTCCGGGGGTGGATGAGATTCGCCCTGAGTTCCTTAGGGCTCTGGATGTTGTGGGGTTGTGTTGGCTTACGCGACTCTGCAATATCGCGTGGACATCGGGGGCAGTTCCCTTGGATTGGCAGACTGGGGTGGTGGTTCCCCTATTCAAAAAGGGGGACCGTAGGGTGTGTTCCAACTATAGGGGGATCACACTCTTAAGCCTCCCTGGTAAGGTCTATTCAGGGGTTCTGGAGAGGAGGGTCCGTCGGATAGTCGAACCTCGGATTCAGGAGGAGCAATGTGGTTTTCGTGCTGGTCGTGGAACACTGGACCAGCTCTACACCCTCAGCAGGGTCCTGGAGGGTACGTGGGAGTTTGCCCAACCAGTTTACATGTGCTTTGTGGACTTGGAGAAGGCATTCGACCGCGTCCCTCGGGGGGTTCTGTGGGGGGTACTCCGGGAGTATGGGGTACCAGGCCCTTTGATATGGGCTGTTAGGTCCCTGTACGACCGGTGTCAGAGCTTGGTCCGCATTGCCGGCAGTAAGTCAGGCTCGTTTCCAGTGAGAGTTGGACTCCGCCAAGGTTGCCCTTTGTCACCGATTCTGTTCATAACTTTTATGGACAGAATTTCTAGGCGCAGCCAAGGTGTTGAGAGGATCCGCTTTGGTGGCCTTAGAATCGTTTCTCTGTTTTTTGCAGATGATAATAATAATAATAATAATGTCCTTTTCTGTCATCTGTGTATGTTTCCCATACACAGACGAAATTTGTCTCTGCCTTTAACCCAACCACCACCAGGTGGTGCAGTGAGCAGCCATAGAAAGCGCCCGGGGAGCTGGAGAATTAGGTGTGCACTCATAGACACCCCAAGGTGTGTAGTGGCCGGGGCGCGAACCCGGTCCTTCGGGTCCCAAGTCGTAAGCCCTGCCACTACACCATCTTGGCTCCTTATGTGGTCCTATTGGCTTCATCAGGTCGTGATCTACAGCTTTCGCTGGAGCGGTTTGCAGCTGAGTGTGATGCGGCCGGGATGAGGATCAGTTCCTCCAAATCCGAGGCCATGGTCTTGAGCCGGAAAAGGGTAGCATGCCCTCTCCGGGTCGGGGAGGAGGTCCTGCCCCAAGTGGAGGAGTTTAAGTATCTCGGGGTCTTGTTCACGAATGAGGGAAAACTGGAGCGTGAGATCGATAGGCGGATAGGTGCAGCATCCGCAGTGAAGCGGGCGCTGTACCGGTCTGTCGTGGTGAAGAGAGAGCTGAGTCGAAAGGCAAAGCTCTCAATTTACCGATCGATCTACGTTCCCACCCTCATCTATGGTCATGAGCTTTGGGTTGTGACCGAAAGAACGAGATCTCGGATACAAGCGGCTGAAATGAGTTTTCTCCGCAGGGTGTCTGGACTCTCCCTTAGAGATAGGGTGAGAAGCTCAGTCATCCGGGAGGGACTCGGAGTAGAGCCGCTGCTTCTCCACATCGAGAGGAGCCAGTTGAGGTGGCTCGGGCATCTGGTTAGGATGCCTCCTGGACGCCTCCCTGGTGAGGTGTTCCGGGCATGTCCCACCGGGAGGAGACCCAGAGGAAGACCCAGGACACGCTGGAGGGACTATGTTTCTCGGCTGGCCTGGGAATGCCTTGGGATTCCCCCAGAGGAGCTGCTCCATGTGGCTGGGGAGAGGGAAGTCTGGGCCTCCCTACTTAGGCTGCTACCCCATATTACAGCCATTCTGATCTATGACTAAACGAACACAAAAAACATGAAGGTGTTTTAGTTCGGTTTAAAAACATGGCTTCACGTTCCACCCATCTGTCTCTCTATCATTTCAGTGCTGATCTCTGACAACGGACCGTTCCTCTTCCTGTCACGGTGAGTGATTTTCAAAGCAGAACTTGCACAACAACTAAAGATAACAACTCAGTGCAGTTGTGCTCCTTTTCAGGTGTAATGAAAATGGTTTGTTCCCATAAAATCAGACAGAGCTTGTAGTTTTCTGTGAGGCTGAGAAATGACCCAGGCTCATTTACTCATTGCATTAAGAACAAAAACTGATCACTCGTTCCGGTTTATTTCCACTCTGAGGCTAGGTTCATTAGTCTTTTACTACTTTTGTTCTGCGGCAAGTATTTTAGCCTAAAGCCCGAGATACACTGAAGCAGACTCCGTATACGCGCGTATACGGACGTATACGCGCGTATACGGAGCCGCTGCTACACTCGGCTTTCGTTCTCGCGTAGATTCTCGTGTTTTCGCTCCAAATTCTAACGTCATTTCCTCCGTACCGTCACTTCCGATCGTCACTTCCGCTAGTTTTTCGCTCCAAACGCTCGCGTTCTCCTTGTTGTAATATGAGCAGCTGAGCACGGAGTGCTTTTCCTGCAGCCCACAGCCCACCACAGCCCACCAGGGAATATATAAAACATCGCGCACCCAGGTAGGACCTGAATTCATTCATTTCATTCATCGAGTGAACGGAGGAAGAAGCGGTTACTTGACTTTAGGCAAAAAAACAAAAGAAAAGGCCCGATCAGCGATAAAAAAGAGGAATTTATTTCATTTGTGTAACATACAAAACAGTCCGGCGCCGGGGAAGTTTAGATCAGACACCGCGCATCGCGTATGCGAATCGCGTATGCGTAGTAAAAAAATACTTTTGCGCGTACTTGCCCTGAGGGGCTACGCGGGGCTACGCTGCGTACGGGGCGTACGTACGCTGCGTATTGGCGTATCGTGAGGACGCTCGAGTGTATCTCGCCCTTTACTGGTGCCGCAGTCTGCAGGGACCTGGTTGTGTTTTCATCTCCTGCAGCCATGAAAAGCAACAGCTTTGTGTATGGGTGTGAAAGGAATATATTATTTATTGACTGACTGACGAAGCCCTCTGGAGTGAGGGTGAAACGTTTCTACAAAAAAGAAACTGTCCAGATGAACTGATTGAGAATGAGCGGATATTATTTATTGATCTGCTATCTGATACAGTCAATATTACTTTTTATATTCTCATCCTTTTATCGTGTTACGGTCACCGTGAATGCTTTGGTATTATACGCTGACTCATGCTCAATAATCCAGGTAGAAAAATCTAAAAAAATCTAAGTCTGGTCCTCTGGACATTCAAAAAACAAAACAAAAAAGTAGAAACGTTTCGTCTTTCGTCCGAAAGACTTCCTCAGTCTGAGATGCTGTATTCAGCTTAGTCTCATAAATATGCTGTATACAGCATCTCAGACTGAGGATGTCTTTCGGACGAAAGACGAAACGTTTCTACTTTTTTGTTTTGTTTTGTTTTTTGAGAGGACCAGACTTAGCTTTTTTAGACTTTGGTATTATAGTTTGTGAGTCAGGCGTCAGAAACAGCTGGCCAGACGTGCTCATCACCCCCCGTCTCCCCCCAGGAGGACTCCTGGAGAAATGCTGACTTTCAGCGGCTCCCTCTGTGTGTCTGTCTGCTGTGGGAGGGGCCCCTGATGAGTTTCTACAGAACAAACCTTTTCTGGTCGGGAAGGCGGAACAGGTCAGAAACTCTCTGACAGGACAGGACATGAATAAGTTCTGTTGGGTCAGGCTGTTCTCCAAAGCTTTGAATGAATTTGATTAAATCTACACCTGATTGTTTGCTAATCTTTTTTTTTCTCCCCTCGACAGTGTGGGTTCATTGTTAATTGTCTTTGTTTGTTAGCAAAATGTTTCTTATCACTGGACCTATTTCAGTGAAACTCTCAGAAAATCATCACTGAATGACACATTGTCCAGTTTTGTAATGAGGGTCGGCTTGTCACGCTGCCTTAAGCTTTATTGACAGATTTATATTGATTTTTGTGTTCGCCAACTTTGATTAGTTGTGACAGCCTCATTGCCAAGTTTACTACAAAACTTCTGGCCATACATTCAATTTCAATTTCAATTCAGTTTATTTATTTAGCGCCAAGTCACAGAAGTTGTCGCAGGGCACTGAACAGAAATTCATATATAAAATTTCTTATAATATTCATATATAAAATAAGTCAACAGAAACATTCATATTTAAAAATAAGAATGTAACATTATTTATCTGAAGAGCAGACTGCTTTAAGTTGAACTCCATCACAGAACTCTCATCTTGAGCAAGCATGAAGGTGACAGTGGAAAGGAAAAACTCCCTCATGAGGAAGAAACCTTTAGCAGAACCAGACTCAAGACAAGCGGCCATCTGCTTCGACCGGCTGGGTTTGGTAGGAACAGATACACAATGGCAGGTCAAGAATCACATAAGATAGAAATAGTATCAAATGAAAAATATTAAATTTTAACAATCATTTAAGGAAATTAGGTCAATTTGTCCTCCAGTAGTCAAGGCAGCTACTGAGATACAACTTGGTGTGGTAGTAGCTGAGAGTAATCCCCATCACATACTTTGAGCATTTATAGATCGGGCAGGATTTGTCTTTAAAACTTTGGTCTGCGGGGTGGTGGGTGAAGTGGCAGCTTTTAGGTTTTATTTAATATACGTCTTGTTGGAGGTGATTTTGAATTTTGTAACCATGCTGTTTTCTATTACTTCATTTTGCCGCCTTTGTTGTTACTTTGTATTTTATTAGTTAATTCCAGTTTCACTGCCCCCGTTGATCTGCCTTTGACTGTTTTCATTGTATTCACCTGCGTCTCGTTAGCTCATGGATCCTTTCTGCCTTGCTCCTTCTTTCTGGACAGGCTCAACTTATGTATTTTAAATTGGTGGAAGTGTTGCGTGTTCAACAGACTGATTGTTTTTCCTCAGCTGCTTAGCTCTGATCAAACTTGATTGTTGCTGCCTCCTTTGGGTCCTTAATTCCTTCCAACACCGTTCACATCTCTGTGACAACGTATCAAGCTGACAGTGCTTTAAAATAAACACACGTCTGCTGCGCTGTACTCAATATTTTACTCAGTAGCACTACAATGAATGGGATTCCTCTGCGCCCTTGATGCATGATCATACATCGCAAATTCTAAAGTAGTTTGAAGAAAAAAAGGTTGTGTACCTCATTATTGGAGAGCTGGTACCACGGCTGTTTTCCATAGGTGAAGATCTCCCAGAGGACAACTCCTAGGCTCCAAACGTCGCTTTCTGTCGTGAACTTCCTGTACATGATGCTTTCAGGGGGCATCCAGCGGATGGGCAGCATGGTGTGACCTCCGACCTTTAATACACACAAACAGATACACATGCACATAGAAACTATAAAATCATTTTATTGTAAAATGAAGACATGAAAGAGCGCCGAGGCCCTAATTGTTTCATTTTATTTCATTCTTTTCTGGAACACGGTGCACGTTTTCCCATCTCTCTCACGCTGTCAGGAGTTTCAAAACATTTTAAAGTGCAACTGCAAACATTTTACTCCTCCAAACGGCTGCCTGAAGCGTTTCACTGAATGAGCTTGATGGTTTGGTGCTGCAGATTGCATCATTCCTGCACGCTTCGCCCTGATAAATCTGTTTACCTGGAGAGTATACTATTGTTTTATGTGCAGTACTTCCTCAAACAAATGGAGCATTTATAGCACGATGTATCTGCTATTAATTTAATAAGAAATGCACAAAACTACAATGACTGGAACCTGTGGATAGAATGTGAATATTTTTTAATTGGTGGCTAAATGTGTGAACTACCGCAGCAAATCAATGCTGTCATGTGGTTGTGCTCTACACTTTCAGTGTGTTTGGGACCTCTATCAAAATCTTATGTGGGTGAAATTTAGTTTGTTAAATATTTATTCACTTTAAATTAGGCTGAGGAAGGATGAGTTTTTCAGAAAGCAGAAATAACAAGGATCGAGCTCCCACACAGGCTGTCTGAGAGACAACTGGTCATTTCATTACGCGCTCTAATGTGAACTCGAACAGCTCAGCCTGTTAAACTGTCATATTCAATTTCTGGTTTTATAGTTCATAAAGCCTTCTCTTTTCTGCTGAACACACTCGATCACGAGAGGCTTGAGGCTGGTCAGTATCACTGCTGATTATTATCTTTAAATGCAAAAAACAGCACATATAAAAGCACTCCCTGCACATTTGAATTAATTGGTTTTAAACAAATATTCTTCTAAACTGACTGAAACATTTTAAACCTAGTTGTTGCATCAATAGTTTTGTTTTATATGCAATGGAAATAAAATAAAACACTTTTTTTTTTTTTTACGTCAGCATTTAGCAAAAGTAGAGAAGAAAACAG
Organism: Garcialebias charrua; assembly: GCA_038048925.1. Taxonomy (NCBI): domain Eukaryota; kingdom Metazoa; phylum Chordata; class Actinopteri; order Cyprinodontiformes; family Rivulidae; genus Garcialebias; species Garcialebias charrua. The sequence continues at coordinate 10,156 of JBBPBX010023940.1, forward strand.
TCAGATATCTGTCTAAAAAAGCTAAGTCTGGTCCTCTGGACATTCAAAAAACAAAACAAAACAAAGCAAAAAAATTGTAGAAACGTTTCGTCTTTCGTCCGAAAGACTTCCTCAGTCTGAGCTGCTGTGCTCAGCTCAGTCAGATATCTGATTTTTTTTGTGTTGTCAGTGATCCCACAAAGAAGATCAAATAACAGAAACAAAAACTCAAAAATGTCTCCAATGACAGTGATCTGCAAGACCGAGGAAGAAATGCTGAATTATAGCCTGATTCCCTTTGATCAGTTTTTTTTATTGAGAAAGGGCAAAAAGAAAAACTAAGATCACATGCGGTGCAAATGACAATAAAGATTCTCTGACTCTCTGACTCTGACTGACTCTGACTCTGACTCTGACAATGAGCAAGATGAATATTAAACCCAATTTACAAAACAATTCCCTATTTTTATTTAAAGAATAAATTGATTTTGTTATGTGTGCTTCTGTGGAGCAGATAGTAGTTGTCAGTATCTTACCTGCAATAGAGAGCAGCCAACATAACCTCACTTTAGAGAATTAAAGAGAAATTCAAGGAAAATACCAAAGGTAACAGGTAGTCATACTATTTTTATAAATCAAATCTTTGTCTTCTTAAAGCAATCCTTGCAAGTTTTACACACTTTAAAGCAAAAGGTATGCATTTATACACAGAATTACTGTTCCATCTCATAGTTACTGTATGTGGACAAGCAACATGAAATATGTTGCAATAAACTGCAGGACCGTTTACAACACGGCCAGTCTTTTGCATAAATAACCATCAGATGCAAAAGTGATGCAGTGAAGAAGCTCATGTGAGAGTTCACTTTGAGGTTTGAGTTGAAGTCAACAATGGCTAAATGGCTGAAATATTCACTGAAACACACTCCAGTCTGATTAGCTGGTTCATGAGAATCTATTTGCTTTTCCAACCTGAGTTTGTTCAGACTGCCATCTCCTGCAGGTAAGATGTTGACTTACTAAAACCTCTGAACAGAAAAAAAAAATCAAAATGTGTTCTCTAAGTTGGTTGTTTATGCTCAAACGGTATGATTAAAACTGTCACAAAAGTAGGAAGTAGGGTAAACCTTTGTATGTTTTAGTGAACAATGGTTTTATAAATATAAAACATTTTGTGGTGATATTCATCCATTTTCATCAAGTTTAAAATCAGTAATCAAACATAAATAAAACAAAGGTAATAAAACATCAACATTTATTTCTTTGTTTAACGCCAAAATTACACTACATACGGTCCGCTCCGCTCCGCAAGTCGCAGCTGAGCGTCTCAAACTCCAATTTCCACTTCCTCCGCTCAGCTCAGGTCCGCCTGCATGCGCCGCTCCTAGACGCATGCGCGGGATTTGCGGGATCGCGCGATAAATCAAGTGATAAATAATGAAGTCAGAACAAAACAATTCATTCGGTGGAAGAAGGAGAACAACAGTAGAGACTGCTGCCTTGATCTTCTCTCGTAAATGAGCGACAGGACATGGTTTGAGCAACAGGAAGTGAGGTATTACATTTTCAGAATAAAATACTTTATTTATTTATTTATTTCTTGTATTGCGTTTGTAGGCGTAGTCATAAATGATAGTTTGACAGCATTTTTGTACAAATAAATCCGTATAGAGCTAGGATTAGTCCGCCCGTGGTGATTTTATTTTGTAAATACGGAAGTTGTGCTCGTTCCTTTTCCTGTTGGTGCCTCCGCACAGCTCCGGCGTCCGGCAGAAATAGAAAAATTTCTAATTTTGACGGACTGCCGTCCGCTCTCCGCAGCTCGCTGCCGCCGTGCGGAGCCAGTGTAAATTCTGTCATTGATTATAATGGGTGCGTATTTGCTGCGGAGGTCGGACCGGAGCGGGGCGGAGCCGTAACGCGTGTGGTGTAATTTTGGCATAAGTCGGATCTCCTCTCTGCTGTTTTTTGCGCCTACTTTTCTGGACAATCAACAAGGCTGCCTATACTGTATTAGAGTCAGAGACCCAGGTTCTTTATTTGTCATTTGCACCACATGTGGTGGAACAGAATTATGTACACAGGGTCCAAGTTACATCCAACAATAAAATATAAAAGAAAAACAGTAATAAGATCTAAGATATGAACTAAGAAAAACATTAACTTATGCTAAGCACTAATAGCATAAAAACCAAAGGTGGGCGCCAGACCGCCAGGGAGCGCTAAAGCGCTAATTCGCTTACAGTGGACCTAAACTTTTTGTCAGCGTTTTTGTGGATTGACTAACTTTTATAATTCATAAGCGGATTTGTGCTATTTTTATTTAAAATGCAGTACCGCTAATAACTAATTATCTATCAGTAAAAACCAATAAACTTATTTACAAGCTCTTATGCTGCTTGTTTTACCTTTTTCCCCACCATAAAGAGCAGAGAGGAGGAAGGGTTGGAGGGGGGAGGGGGGCAGAGCGGAGAACAGACTCGGATCTACCATGTAGGTAAATGATGCCGTTGCCTGGGGATCCCATCAGCATGGGGCCCCGGCCCCGCCGCGCCCCGGCCAGTCACCTACATCCCTAACATTGATCCTGCTTGTTAATGTACATTTAACATAAAAATAATTATAGTTACGATGAAAACGATCATTAAATACGCAATAAAAAAAACGGTCGATTTCTTTATCCCCCTACTAAAAATGGACTATTCCATCTTGACATCTTCCGGGTCAGAGGTGAACTCAGGGGCTACTGTAATTCTGTGGCTAGCTGGCTGCGCTCGGTGTCTTCATAAATCCGCAGAGAACCCCGCTGTTTCAAGCCAAATTAACGCGGCCGGATGATTTTATTGAGGGTTTTGTGTCGACCACGCGACGGTGAGTCGTTATTTTTATGTATTTTAGTTACTTTTCATTAAATCTGTTGACTACCTATAGACGCTAACAACTCTGTGTCCAGCTGGTTGTGCTGGGTTACTAATGGATAAATCCGCAGAGAACCCCGCTGTTTCAAGCCAAATTAACGTGGCCGGAGGATTTTATTGTGTGTTTTGTGTCGACCATTCGACGGTGACTCATTAGTTTTATGTATTTGGGTTACTTTTATGTATAAATGCGGTGGCGACACACCCGTGTATTTGAGATTTAAAAGTGGTTTTAGGGATTAAAAGTTCATTCTATTTTTTGTTAATTTCGTGGCCGAATAGAATATATGTACGTAAAGTATTAAATAAATCCTTTGATTTTTGTAATTTCATCCTTTTAGGATCATTTTTGTTACTTTTCAGTTGGCAGTGTAGTGCAAATTTTGCATAACGCTGCCGGCTATATATATATATATATATATATATATATATATATATATATATATATATATATATATATATATATATATATATATATATATATATATATATATATATATATATATATATATATATATATATATATATATATATATATATATATATATATATAAATATATAAATAGCGGATTAGATTAGCTTCCCCTAATTTTCATAAGACATTTGTGCTTTTGAAATTGTGGACCTAAAAAAATTAATAAGCGTTTTAGAAATTGTGGAACTAATTTTTTAATTAGCGTTGCCCACCACTGATAAAAACAATATGCCGAACAGCAGCACGAACATGAGTCTGTGTGAGCAGATGAGCACGCATGAACACAGCAACATGAAACAGATCAGCAGCAACATGAAACAGATCAGCAGCAACATGATGTGATTTTTCACAGTGATAATCCTGATTAGATATTCATGAGTCTAACAGCCTCAGGGTAGAAGCTGTTCCTCAGTCTAGTGGTTCTACACTTAATGCTCCTCAACCTCCTTCCTGCAGGAGAGCGGGGCAAAAAAGTTTCATCCATTCATTCAACCTTTATTTATACAGGCTCGCCTCGTTGAGCTAGCCTGTGTGCTGGGTGAGTGAGGTCCTTCATGATGCAGGTGGCCCTCTTTCTGCATCTAGAGGTGTAAATGTCTTTGATGGTGGGATTACATTAATAAAGTTTGACTTTTTATTTTCCCAAATCAAAGCCAAGTTATACCTAACTACATTTCCAGACCTCCCTCCCCCAATTCTCTATTCTGATGTTACCCCTCCCTCCCCCTGCACCTCCTTCTTCTCTCACTCCTCCTCCGAACATGAATCAACTGATCTGCGCTCCGTTGCACAGTGCAGATAGCACAATCCATTTTTTTCAGTTTTATGACTGTTCTTAATGGCCCGCCAGTCACACTTTGCCTGTTTTCTCTGTTAGTCAGTGGGTTATTTAATGTAGTCATAAAAAGTGTGTCACGTAGATAGCCATCAGGTTCACTTTTATGTCTGGGGGAAATATGCCTGCCTGCATCTCTGCAGTTTTTATTCTTCATAACCAGGCTGGGGCTGCTCTCTCTGTGATGCATCTCCTTAATCATCACTTTGTCAAGTTAAACTCAAGACATTACACATTACAATGCAGGATAGAATTAAATATAATGCAATGTTGCTTTTATAGCTACTGTGTTTGATGATTTGTTATCAAATGAAAATCTCAAACATTTGATAATCACACAGATAATCTTTTGTCAACTTGATCACAAAAGGAAGGGAACCAGCTCTTCATTCATTTTTCACTTTGCATTTTATCACAACTTAATTATAAAGTTACAAAAATTTGGCAAAGTAAAATTAAATGAACTTTTTCTGCAAAATACACAGTGAACGCTAAGTGTTGAGTCTGCTGAAGAACAAACTGAAATTTGAAAACTAAACAGAACAGAAGTTAAAATCACCAAACCATCACTGAAAGCTTAAATTAGCAAAACCGTTGCTAAAAACTAAAAATAGGACAATTTTAGCTAAAACCTAATATGTGTGGGAGTGGTGGCGCAGAGGTTAAGAAGGTGCGCTTGTGATCGGAAGATCGCCAGTTCAAGCCCCGGTACCGACAACATCAAAAATGTGGGTGGGATAAGTGAAGCAGTCACACCTGTCTCCACCCTCATCTGCCCCACTCTGGGCCCTTGAGCAAGGCCCTTAACCCACACCATCTGCTCCCCCGGGCACCCTAGATATCAGCTCTCTGCTTCACACTGAGGGCTGTGGTAGCTCGGTGGTCTGTGGTTGTGTCAGGAAGGGCATCCGGCGTAAAAACAATTGCCAAGTCTTTGTGCGACTAGTTCGCTGTGGCGACCCCTGACAAAGGGAGAAGCCGAAAGAAGAAGAAGAAAATAAAATAAAAATATATATACAGGTAGTTCCCGACTTACGAGCGAGTTCCGTTTCTGCGAGGTGCTCGTAAGACGAAATCTCGTATGTCTGAACACGACACGCTCGTAAGTCCGGGTTTTCGGTCGTAAGTCTGAAAATTTATGCTAGCGCTACTACAGAACACTCGTTTTTCAACACAAACGTACATACTAGTTCATAAACATGCTCAGAAACTTGTTTACAAACGGTTAGCTAACACACTTTCATCTAAAAACACATACCAGTGCTGTATTTTCTGTATGTTCTGTACAACTTTACTGTTCGTTAGTCAGCTCGTAAGTCCGGAACCTCGTATGTCGATGTGCTCGTAAGTCGGGGACTACCTGTATATATATATATATATATATATATATATATATATATATATATATATATATATATATATATATATATATATATATATATATATATATATATATATATATATATATATATATATATATATATATATATATATATATATATATATATATATATATATATATATATATATATATATATATATATATATATATATATATATATATATATATATATATATATATATATATATATATATATATATATATATATATATATATATATATATATATATATATATATATATATATATATATATATATATATATATATATATATATATATATATATATAAATATATATATATATATATATATATATATATATATATATATATATATATATATATATATATATATATATATATATATATATATATATATATATATATATATATATATATATATATATATATATATATATATATATATATATATATATATATATATATATATATATATATATATATATATATATATATATATATATATATATATATATATATATATATATATATATATATATATATATATATATATTCACATACACATCCATTCATATATTATCTTTCCCCACTTCTTATTTGGTCAAGCATGTCACTGGTGCCCATGTCACAGAAACAAATGAGACAAACAACCATTCACTCTCTCACTCACACCTGGAGGCAATTTAGAGTTATCAATTAACCTAACATGCATGTTTTAGGTCTGTGGGAAGAAACCAAAGTAGATCAAATCCCCATGTGCGCAGAGAGAATATGCAAACTCCACCCAGATAGGTCCCCAGCCAGGATTCGATCTGGCAACCTCCTTACTGAGAGGCAACAACTACAAAGTACATCAGCTGTGTCACCCTGCCGTCTGCAGGAATACAAATATTACTAACACATTTAGCAGTTATGTCATGTTATCTTGTAGTTTCTTTTGGACGGGTAAATGACTGTCTCAGCTTTACTGGTAGATTTTTGTCAGCTAACTGATGCTCCTGGACCTGCTCAGATCCATTAGTCTTTTTGTTTTATTCATCATAGCTGACCATTTCCCCTGATGCTCTGAAATATTAATATTGGGTGTTTGAACTGACGAGCTACAGTTCTTGTTTCTCTGCTTGTTAACCACGAGTGTTTTAGCTGTGTCTTCGTTTAGACAACAAGGAGAGATGTGAAGGGCCACCTCACCATGAAAGCAGCCACAAGACTGAAATAAAGAGAAAACTAGAAAAGAAAACATAAAAGCGGAGAAAAAGCAGCAGTTTACAGGTTTTGATCTTTGGAGAAGAGGCAGACTGAAATACTGAGAAAGCTGTGTTTACTCTTGAGCGGTCTAGAGAACAAACACTTGCGAGGACACCTCACTGATCATTGTCTGTTTTCTGCCGTCTGCCAGTTCTATTGTTGTGCGCTTTTGCTTTTTTTCCTCCTCTCCCTCATCTCTTCCTCTCTGTACCATCTTCTTTCATCATCTCTCAGCCCACCTGGCTGTCCCTCTCCCTCAGTGTCTCATAAATATGCATCATGCCAGCCAGATGTCTGCAGTTCCAGGTAGACCTAAAAAAAGGAGGTTAAAAAAAGGGCAAAAGAAGGATGTAAGGTCGTTTTGTTTCTTCCTGATGGAAGTGGTATCCATGGCAACCACATCCGTTGAAGCATTACGAGATGCGATGTAGGGGGGTCTCGTGTGAATGACCCCACCTGCTCTTTGTTACAAAGACAGCTTCTATGTTGCTACGGAAACCAAAAATATTACCTTGAAGGCTGCATTACTAGAGGAAAGTTTCAAACGACCTATAATTTCTCTCGCTCTCTGTTTTGATTTTTTTTTAATTAACCTTTGATTATGTTTCAAAATCTTTCTGAATGGAACCAACAAGCTAGCTGACTCTACATATCATTCATATAATCAGAGTGACTTTGTGAAGATGAGAAAACCTCCCGGCAAAATAATCCTCAGTGCTGACCTCCATCAAGTGAGACTTTCATGGTGAGGGTAGCTGGACAGAAGCTTACCTGCTGAACTGACACTGGGTGAACATTTGTCTAAAAGCCCCCAAAACACGCACTGTGAAAACAAAAAAACAAAATCCTCTGTTCTGAAACAACAACAACAAAAAAACACCACTATTTGATCTAAAGTCTATTGAGGGCATGAGACCACCATAAAAACTCAAACTGAACAAATCAAATAATGACACCAAGCAGGAAACAAGCAAAACACACAAATCTTGTTAGGAACACTGAAAAAGTCTTGAAGAGAATAGTGTAGGGTTTCCAGTTTCCTCTTACCACTTCCTGGTCCCAGAGGTGCCATCTGACAGTCATTCCACTAATTACCTCCAGGACTATGAGACTGCAGATGCGCTTCATCCAGAGCTGGAGCATTACTACCTCATGGTACTTGTGCTCTCAACCTCCCGAACAGCTCCTGGTTTGTTAATCTTACCTTGTGTTCTCCTCATGCTCTGACAGAACCTGGTTTCTTGCACCTCCTGTCCTGGACCTAATTGAGTGTCCAGTGAACCTTCACCACCATTACCTACCTGTGAGTAAAGAGCTCTCCTCCGTTGGTCCTCTCCAGTTGCTTCACCTTCCTGTCACCTGCCTCTACGCTCTACCAGTGCACCCTTGGTGAACCTCCTCGATTTTGAATTCATACACCCTCTTCTCTGTGCTGTCTTTCTACCATTCATTCAACCTTTATTTAAATAGGTTAGTCCCACTGAGCCACGAGGACTCATTAACCGTGTTTCCATCTATTTTCAATTCGAATTTTGAGCGAATTTTTGAAATTTCGCAAAAATGCAAATAAAAATTCATGCGAATCAGAAGTGTTTCCATCAACTGGCTTGAAGCACATCCACCAGGCCATGCAAAGCGGCATTACGTCAGACGTCAGCGTCATTACGTCAGACGTCAGCGTTACGCATGTCTACAGTAAACAGGAAGTAGCGGTTGAAAACAGGACCCGACCACACATCTCGGCAAAATGGAGAGAATATTTCAGGTATGTGTTGCTATCGGGCAAGTTGTATTTATTCTGTCATGCCAACATGAAGTCATGTGACGTAAATGTTCGCTACGGCAGAACTGAGTCGGCAAATCTGTTTCCATCTTTCGTTTTGCGCATCGGCTCTGATTCAAAAAACCCCAAAACCACCTCAAGCGAGCGTATCAACTTTTTTGCAAATTAGAGGAAGTTAATTCAAATCGTGCCGTTTCCATTCAGCTTTTCTGATGCGATACTTCAAAATGCGCATCAAGAAACCTTGATGGAAACACGGCTATATACAAGAGAGACCTGGATTTTATGTGATGACATCAATGGACAACTAAGACAACAATAGACATTCACAAATGATTCATACAAATTACGTTTTTTTTAACCAATTCCCTAAGATCAAAAGGAACTGAGCTGCAATATTAATCCACCTCTTAAGTCTCTGACCATGTCCCCTTCTCTTCCAGATATCTCCAGTGTGCATACCTGTACATAGACTGCATCAATATTCACTGTAAAATAAATCACTTATTTTATTCTGAGTCTGTGATACTTCAGTCCATTCCTCTTCGTACATTTCTTTTGTGACAAGTCACTAATCTAGGAGCGATACTCATCAAGTGATAGTGATAGTCAACAATGGTGTACCACAAGGCTCAGTCTTAGGACCAACCCTCTTTACAATCTACATAGGTAATGTAGGTCAGAGCATCCCTGGTGCATCCTTACATGTCTATGCTGATGACACAGTTGTTTACTGTGGAGCTAAAACAGTTGCTAAGCCTTTCCAGCTTTTGCAGTCCACTTTTGGCATCATCCAGTCAAATGTCCATCTCAAACTTGTCCTAAATGCTGATAAAACCTGAAAGGTATGCACCATAACTCATGTTCCCTGAAGGAAGGGAACGGGGTGCAACATACTTGCTATGGGAATTGCGCCCCCGCAATTAAATACATTCACGCCTTTACGGCTAGGGCGTCAACGTCGCGCCAGAGGCCCCGCCCTCTGGGTATTTAAGCGACTGACGCCCATCCATCTTTCTCCAAAATTGCACTTCACCGAGCTTTCAGCATTGAAAAGGGCCAGATATGTTGCACCTCGTTCCCTTCCTTCAGGGAACATGAGTTATGGTGCATAACTTTCAGTTCCCTTTCAGTCAAGTTCTCTCGGTGCAACATACTTGCTATGGGAACGTAATTCATTCACGCCCTTGAAATGCTCAGTAAAATGCATGCTAGTGTGAACGTCTGCCCTTGACCAGCAGGCATCTCAAGGCTACTTTCTACTGTGTGTTAGAAAGAACAGCCTGAGTGACATCACACGCAGTAACATCCAAACTGTAATGCTTTGCAAAAGTGTTTAATGAGCTCCAGTTCGCAGTAGCACAAATGTCTGCAACTGGTACACCCTTGAACAGTGACCACGAAGTGGCCAAGCCCCTAGTCAAGTGAGCGTGCACTCCAGAGGACACCTGTTGACCTTTGCTACTGCACGCCCTTTTAATGGCCTTAGTCACCCAATGTGAGAGGCGTTGTTTTGATAGGGCCTTTCCGGTAGCAGGAGCTGCAAAGCATACGAACAGTTGATTTGTTTTTCTACATTCGGCTGTTCTCTTCATGTAAGTGCGTAAAGCTCTCACGGGGCAGAGAGCCTTCAGCCTTTCCTGTTCCTGAGTGAGGACAGGAGCAGGTGGGAAGGAGGAGAGATCAAAGTCCAGACTTCTATGGTTCAAAGTCAAGACCTTGGGGATGTATGCGGGATTAGGCCTTAGGGTGACCTTTGACCCGTCAGGAGTGAATCTGGTACACATTGGATGTACAGACAATGCATGGAGGTCGTCCTCGCGTTTCGCCAAGCAAATGGCCAAGAGTAGAGCGCTTTTATAAGATAACAAATCTATCTTAACCTCGCTCAGTGGCTCGAATGAAGGATCACAGAGAGCCCCCAAGACCAGGCTAAGATCCCAACCAGGGGTCAAGATCCTGCTGGTTGGTTTCATTCTCAGCACGTCCTTCATAAATCTTATTATGATTGAATGCGCACCAGGTGTCCTGTGTCCCCAACCTTCGTGACAGGCTGAAATAGCTGATAGGAAAACTTTAATCGTTGAGAAAGAACAACCTTTTTCCAGTAAGTCCTGAAGGAAAGTCAGGAGCTGAGCCAGGTCGCACGACTAAGAAATAATATTTCTTTCTGTGCACCAAGCTTCAAAAATACGCCACTTCTTTGCATAGAGAGACTGTGTTGACACAGCACGGGCATTTTGGATGGTTTTTACCGCATTTTCCGACAGGCCTGATGCCATCAGCTTGTTCTTTTCTACCAACAAGCTGAAAATTTTAACAGCTCTCAGCCTAAGCGGTGAGACTACTTCTTCTGGTGACATAGTTTGACCCTGAAGAAGAGCAGTTGGTGTATCCAGTTCCCCTCCAGGGGCCCTGGAAGCTGTGACCCTCTGGGGGTCAACCAAGTTGGGGAGAAGGCCTTTTTGTCGATGTGCTACCAGGTTGCTCTGATCGAGAGTTATCGAGGACAGATACAACCTGTCGTCCTTATTAGACAGAAGTGGAGCAGAATGTGTGTTTTCTCTCTCCTTGTTTGGGGTCATGGGAGTGAGAAGCTACGAGTTTTGTAAACGAGCAGATCTCCTGACCCCGGTCTGTTTCCTGGATGGGTCCAGTTTACTGGTCCTCGGCCTTAACAGAGCATTGGAACCAGACAAACCGGCCGGTGTCTGTGTTTCACCCGTTGGGGGAATATTGTTTAAGAGCAAAGCTGAACCAGCATAGCGAGAAAGGTCACGTGCTGCCAGATTACTGCTTGGACATTTCGTGTCGCTCATTAATGATAAAGGGACAGTGGGAACGTGGAGATGATTCTTTGTGCTTGGCAGACTTTAAATTGTTTGGTGATAGAGAGCCCAGTTCCCTTCGAATAACAGGAAGAGGAATCTGATTCGGCTCTGATTTGTTTACGCGCACAGCAGTTTGAACACAATTGCTTTTGTGAACGTGTAAGGCTTGTGAATGCCTGTGGGCTCCTGACGTGGCCCCCCGTCATTAGATTCTGTCGGCGCGCCTCCCTGAGGTGCAGACATGTCACATGTTTGCTTGGTTAGTGTATTGACTGCCCCGTCGTTCACAATGGAGCGGGGGCTGGAGCATGTGACCCCCCTCACTTGTCTCCATGAGGGGTGGAGGCCTGCTTGCAGATGCCTCTGTGCCTGTCCGCTACAGACGGAGCAGAGGCACCCTGCCAGGGTTCATTGATTAGGCTAACACCCCGTGAGCCATGAAGGAGAGGGGGGATACGGCCCCCTCCTTTTATGATGGCTGGCAGGCCAGAGGGACCTGTTCTGCTGAACTTACTTGTGTTTTTTATTTTTTTTATTTTTTTAGAATCAATAAAACAGAGAGGGGCTGTTTTTTAGCTTTCTTCGTGCTTATGTGTAAAGACATATATGGCTTTATGTCACTCACAGTAGGAAAAACATGATTTGTGCATGCAACAGAGTTACCAGCTTTTTGTACCGTGTTACAAATAAAGTCTGGACATGAAGAGATCATTTCCCGTACCGCGTGGGCGGGTGATCGTGTAAAGTCAAGACGTGAACCTGGTTCATCAGGCACGCTTTTGTCTGTCGTCCCGGTTCGCCGAGGAGGCCCTGTGTCTGACCGCCTGGCGGGGAACAAACCTGTTTTTGCTCCATGCGTGTTCGGTGCGAGGTGGATCCGGCGGTGGCCTCTGCCGATGCTTATCCTCGTACGCCAGTCGCTTCTGCTGTGGGGCACGCGTTGCCGAGCGGTGTCGAGTGGTGGAGAAAAGGCACCTTTTGTCCCTCAGGGAGATCAGTTAAAGTCATCCACAGATGGCGCATCGCGATGACCACTTCCGCCATGCCTCTGCCTTGAGCAACAACGGTTGTCCCCATCATACAGAGCACAAATTCTGTTGCCCTACGGGCTTCATCCAGCAAGTCAGCGGCAGCTTGCTTGTCTGTCGTTACCTGGAGCTGTTGCAGCTTTTCAGCCAGATAAGTCTGCATCAATGCGGACGCATTCATGACGCGCGCCACGAGTCCCTGAGCTCTGTAGCATTTCTCAAGCAGAGAAGCCGAAGCTTGACAAGCTTTGCTGGGAAGAGTTGGTTTTGTCCCGGATGACTTGGGAGCCAGGTGAGACGCCAGTGTGTCCTCAATTTGAGGCACGTTGGCTATTCCCACCTCATCCATCCCGTCCACGTCGAGGAACTGTGAAAGTGGTAAGAGCATGGGAGCTCTGGGCTGAGGCCAGGTGCGAGTTAGTTCTGTGAGGAAGTCCGGGAACACGGGCATCCTTTGCCTCGTGGCGGCCTGCTGCTTTGAGTAAAAATAGTTTCCTGCCAGCCTCGTGACCTGTTGACGAGGCGGAGGCTCTGGCCATGGGATGTGCAGCGCGTCCGCTGCTCTGTGGCACAGGTCGAACAGAGCAGGGATGGAAAAGTCAGTTTCCGGGAGCACAGGTACCGGGGTTTGGGAGAGGTCTTCTCCCTGTTCCTCAAATTCGACGTCTGCGTCCTCCGCGGAAAATTCGCCTGAGGCT
>JBBPBX010023941.1:21415-40103 GCA_038048925.1 Garcialebias charrua
TTTCTGGTCTCTCACTGACGGATGGTGCTTTATTTGACACTGAAAATGAAGATTTTGCTTTAAAATGGGCTGTTGCCAGAACAGTTTTGTTTTCCATGTTTCATACAGAATCAGTGTGTGCAGTTTGACTACACTCTGGGAGTTGTTATGGATGGTTTTTCAGTCACTGTACATGCAAAGATGCTAATCAGCCAGGAAATAATAACGAATAACCAGGAGTTTTGGGACTACCATCTGACCTGACTTGAATCAAAATAGATCTAAAGTCTCCTAAAACTCCATATCCTCCCTCTTTGGGATGTTCTTAGTCTTTTGTCCATACCAGCTGATTTTGTTGGTATACCTGTATGTAAAAATGAAATAAATAAATAAATGTCACATTTTTGTCATCTGTGTATATTTCCCATACTTGACAGACGAAATTGGCCTCTGCATTTAACCCAACCACCACCAGGTGGTGCAGTGAGCAGCCGTAGTCAGCGCCCGGGGAGCTGGGGAAAATAGATGTGCACTCATAGACACCCCAAGGTGTGCCGTGGCCGGGGTTCGAACCTGGGTCCTTTGGATCCCAAGTCTGATTCCCTAGCCACTACACCATCTTGGCAATCTAACTAATCAAGTTTTTGTCCAGTAGCAGCAGTGTGTTTGTATTTGTCCTCATTACTGTACTCACAACTTCTTCTTGGTGAGACAGGTTCTGGAAAAGTTCCAGCAAGGCCGAGCTCCATTTGTGGCACTGGCATTGGAGCTTGCTGTCTCTCAAAAGTTCAGAGTTCAGTTCAGTCATCACACACTTCTTAGCTGCAGGTGGATTTCCCTGAAGTGGATAAGAGAGCAGCTCTGTCACAGACTGGAAATAAAAAACAAAAGAGGTTAAAAAAACAAGTTAATAAGATTATGATAAAAAAAAGATTATTTAGATAATAATAATAAAAGAACAATACCTCTTGAACGGTTGAATCGCTCACTCTTCATCATCATGGCAGGGCTTTAATCTGGTCCAGGGCTTGTTGACAACATCAGTTAGTTTTTTCATAAAGAGCTGAACTTTTTGAAGTGTTGACGTGATGAATGTCTCATAGCGACGCTCAGTAACTTTAAAGCCTGCGCATATAACAACGTTCAGAGATTCAGAGATTTAAAAACTCATACAGCTTGTGTTATTGCTCTGGACCGCTCTGATTACCTGATGAAGTAGTTTTAATGCAGCTGCTGTTCACGTTCGGATGAAGTAGTTTTAATACAGCTCTTCGTTCACGTTCGGATGACATAGTTTCCAGCGCGTTCACGTTAGACGTGTTGCTGCTGCAGAGTCTTCATGAAACAAAGTCCACACAGCTTTGAATGTGCGCTCGTCTTTTAACAAGAAAGCTATAACGTTCACAAACAGGAGACCGCACGAGATGCTAACGGCTAAATGCTGCGCGTGCCGCGCGATAATAGCTCCGTGCTGAAATGCGCCCAGGAAATTTTGTTCCGCGGTGCATATATTCCCCTGTTAAGACTGTTTAATGAATGAAAAAATAACCGAAACGGTACGCAGGTGGACCGAACCGAACGTGGTGTACCGAAGCGGTTCGGTACACCCATTACAACCGTTACATGCCTAACATATATACATATAAACATATGTCTGGGCAGAAAGGAGGAGGAATAGCAGTTGTTTTTAAAAACGATTTTAAATGCCGGCAGATCTGCCTGCATTCTTCTTTTACAAGTTTTGAACACTGCTCATTTGAAATTGGCCACTCTCATGTCATCTTGTGTGTCGTCATCTATCGATCACCCAAGCCCAATAAGGATTTTATAAATGACCTTTCAGAATTTCTGGCCGACATCCTGCCCAAATATGACTTTGNATATATATACATATATATACAGGTGTGGAGGAGTAGAAAAGACGACACAGAAACTGGATGCAGGACTTCACTTTACTCAGCTCCAACAAACTCCGAGCGGTAAGCGTCAAAAACCACACCTTACACATAAACCTTTTCACAATAAAACATCCTGTCCTCTGGGTACAACATCCTGTCCTCTGGGTGTGAGTAGAGTCCCCTAGTGGTCCGCCACACACGCCCCCCCTGAACACCCAGTAAGGTCCATTACTAGTCCAGAACTTTAGGCTTGAGCAAACGACCAGAACGACTGAACCTGGACTCTGTAGAACCAGCCTGCAGAAGAGTCAGGCTCCGTTGGTCGTTGAGAGTCTCTGGAAGGAGGACAACAGTCCGTTAGCGACGTGGATGGAGGTCTGCCCCTGCAAGGAGCCTGGGCCGTAACAACCTGATCATCTGACAGAACATGAGCGGGTTTCAGCCTATCAATACAGACCGTCTCATTACAATCCCCTAAATCTAAAAGGAAGTGTTTCGGACCTGGTTGGAGAACTCTAAATGGGCCATCATACAAGGGCTGTAGTGGTGTCCTGTGGGCATTGTGTCTGAAAAAAACAAATTTAGAGGACTCTAGGCTCTTAGGGACAAACGACTGCATTAAACAATGGTGTACCGGGCCAGGGACACGAAAATAGTCCCCCTGAGATGAAAAATGTTGCAACGGTGGAGCCAACTGTGGTGAAGGTACCTCAGGTAAAAACTCACCAGGGACGCGCACAGGCTGACCGAAAACCAGCTCAGCTGGGGAAGTGCCAAGGTCCTCTTTGGTTGCGGTACGTAAACCCAGCAAAACCCACGGAAGACGGTCAATCCAGTTGTTACCGGTCAATGTAGCACGAAGTGCAGCTTTCAATGACCTGTGAAACCATTCACACAACCCATTAGCTTGGGGGTTGTAAGCGGTGGTTCTGTGGATGTTAGTCCCCAAACCCTTGGCCATGGTAGACCAAAGCTCCGAAACAAACTGAGGGCCACGAAGAGCAAACGTGCTTCAATGTGGATGAACCATGAAGGAGGATCATGCAGCCAGAAGTCCAGGATTTTAACGGCCACCGAAAAAGAAAGCGGGGCAGCCGGTGGAGGTCCCACAGCAGCGGACGTCTGAGAAGAGCTGGCTGGACCTTCAAATGTCGACATGTTCAATTCACAAGGTCACCAGTGTGGAGGGAATAGAAAAGACGACACAGGAACTGGATGCAGGACTTCACTTTACTCAGCTCCAACAAACTCCGAGCGGTAAGCGCCAAAAACCACACCTTACACATAAACCTTTTCACAATAAAACATCCTGTCCTCTGGGTACAACATCCTGTCCTCTGGGTGTGAGTAGAGTCCCCTAGTGGTCCGCCACAACATATATAAGTTCATTTTTGTGATTATTCAGCTGAGTTAACTTTAACAAATTATTGAATAGTAATTAAAGTGAAAACAGGATTTCATGATAAAGCTGGCACCATTAATTTCATTTTATTTGTTTATCTTCTCTGAAAAAAAAATACATAAAATATTTAGAAAAATTATTTCTGTCCCAGTCCGCCCGTGTGCCGGGATCGGGGTTCGGCTTTCATCCCGGCAACTGTGTTCTGCGAGTCAGCAACTCATATGATCCTCCATGGTGACCAGCGGAGCTTGGAGCCCCCAGAGCCCTGAGTCAGTAGCACGCAGGATTTTGCACGATGACCAGCAGAGCTCGGAGCCGGGGAGATAACACCCTGCCCAGCCCGAGGGTGCTCCGAGGCTCTGGTGGAGAGGACTGGCAGAGCTCCATCTAGCTTGTTCTGAATTTTGTCGTCAGCCACCAAGCACAAAAAACGCCTGCAATTTAGTATTACACCAAGGTGTTGTCATCATTGGCCCTCATGCACGAAAATGTTCGTATTCTTATCCTAAATTTCTCCTACTTTTGTTCGTACGGAGTGTTCGTACGAACATGCCACGTCAGATCCAACAAAGTCTTCTATCCACAGGAAACGTGTGTATATGAGCTGTGTAAATAATGATGAATCCCACCTGTTCTATTCACCTGCTCGTGCACGCGGGAGGTCATTTACATAATTCCCACCCCTCAAAACACCATATAAGGCCACGTTTCCTGCCTTCTGACAGCAGGAAGTATCCATTCATTCAAACTCAAGAAGTAAAAGGAGGAACTTCACGCGTTCGGAGTTCTGCTCTCAGTGGCGCGGCTACCCCCCCCACCCCCCGCAAGTGTCGGATGGTCAAATATCTTTAATTTTACTGTGTTACATTATAGTTTCACTTATTCAGAAGAGTGGCACCGCTACCCCCCACCCCCCCGCAAGTGTCGGATGTGGTTTTGAACAGAAGCATTAAAATGTCTCGAAACTACAGTTAACTTCATATTAATATTGTAGTGCATATCTTTTGTCTCCCGTGGGTCGTCCAGTATCAGAAATCAAGAATAAATGGTTTGATCTGAAAATGGCTTCAAACATCGCCGCAGCACAGACAGGAGTGGTCAAGGAATAGTCTGAGATGGATGGTCAATAAATGCCACGCTGCGCAAGATGCGTGCCAACATGTTTTGCAGCACAAAGCCCCGCATCCTTTCTGTGCGATGTTGGAAACAAAAACCCCTGTTCCTGGACTCAGAGTGCACGTGTGTCGCAGAAAGTGGTCCAGACTGGTGGGTCTGCTGGTCTCACTGGTCTAGACGCCTGCCCCCCCCACACCGCGCTTCTCCTCCATAGCAGCTCGGTTCTTCAGTGCGCGCGGCTCACGGCTCCATCGCCTGCACAACGCGGCGCACGGAGCTGAGGGCGAGGTGATGGAGGCGGAGGAGGGGGGAAGAGGAGGTGGGGGTGGCACACACGCGCAGGTTCCACTCGGCTCGGAACAGATCGGTACTTTGGGCACTTCTTTTTTATGTGTGGCTGAGAGGGACGCACGGTGGAGAGCAGCGCGCGCTCAGCCAACACGTCCTGGAGTCAGGCATGAGGACGTGTTGGGTCAGCAGCTTCTCTCATGCGCGCTCCTCCTGGTCATCGCGCAACCACATTCTGCAGGTTATATTTCGAATCAGATATAATAATCTATTGCTCCGATGGTGTTCGCACAGCAGTCCAGCAATAGCATGAAAATCAGTCTTAATTCGTACTTGTTCTGCGGCGGTGTATGGGGATTTTATGTACCTGGGTGTTAATATGAGGAGCGGCTTTGATGACCAAGGGGAGCGCACGACTCACTGAAGCCTGCGCGACACACCAGACAAATTAAACTTAAAATTATAATTCTAGTTCAAACAGAATAACCTATTGTCAAAAACAATTGTGGTGCGTGACTTTTTTAAACTCAAAATATTTTCTAAATAACGAAATATGAAGTTATTAGTGGAGAAATCCCGTCTGGATGACAGCAGACTGACGCTCCTAAAATATACGACAGGTCCGGACCACTCGTAAATTTTGTTCGTATCTGAAAAAATTCGTAGGATACGAAAACATTGTTGAATGCCACAAATGATCCTAAATCACTCGTACGAACAGTATAAGAACAAATCTGTGCGTACGACCGGTTCGTGCATGAGGGCCATTGTTTTTAAAATCATAAAAATAGATCCAGCTGCTCACCGAGTTCGAGTTCGGTAATTGCAAATGGCAGATTGGATGTTGTGAAATTTCCCAAATAACCAGTGACTCCACCCACTGACCAATATGGGACGGACAGTGTTCTGACGTCACGTTTTGGAACATGATCGGTTCCGGTCGGAACCACAGAGCCAAGAGTTCTGAAAAAAGGGACAGTTATATGTACCGTTACTAATGGGAAAGCATTGGAACCGTGCTGAGTCGTGTAGAGCCGTGCTGTACTGTTACTACTGGAAAAGCAGCATAAGTCATCTGCATAACAGTGAACAAAAATTGTGCCTGCTACAACTGATCAAAATAGCAGAAATTAAAGAGAGAAAGCACAACAAGGAGAGGGAAACACTGTAAAATGACAGATAACTTATCAGGACTGAAAAAGTTATGTTGGTCAAGTAGAAGATGAACCACAAGTGTTGAACCAGATATACCAACATGGTGGTCATGACAAGACATGAGGACATCCAGGCCACTGTATCAAAAGCAGCCATATGGTCCAACAACACCAGAACAACAGCGCATTGTCATCATGGAACAGTAACAGGGCTAACTCAGTGTTATGTCAAGATCTAAATCTTGACATTCATTTTTCAAAATATTTTTTTCTTTAAATAAGGTTTAATTGTAATCAGTTGTACAAAGAACTTTCTCTTGGACCATGTAGAGAATATACAAACAGGAAATAGATTTATTAGCTCAGCAAATGACACAGAAAGTCCATCTTCTTTAACACTTCCTCTTTTCATAATCACAAAATAACATGGGAAGACCATTTTTCTGAGGGTATATGCTAAAAACCTTGTTTTATAAGTCAGTATGAAGAATACTCTGAGAGCAGTCTATAAGCCACACATGCAGTGAGAGTAGCTAGAGAAACTGATCCAGACTGTTCAAACAGCTGAAGCTTCAGCAGCAACAGAGAAGTCTGCAGCAGGAGTTGAGCACCTGTCAGACTGATGACACTTTTATATTTAACAAGGTGAAGGAAGTTCTCACAGCTGGTGGCTGTATGGTTTACAACAAAGTTATTTACATTGAATAACCCTGTAGCACAATGCTACTATTGGTTATCATGCCCGAAAAACATTGACTGCCCCCTTTAATAAATAGAGAGACCGTCCGTTTTTTTAATTAAACCTTTATTTATACAGGTTAATTGCATTGAGTCTCAAATAATCATTTACAAGAGAGACCTGTGTTAAACAAAGAACACAGCTGAGGTGCAGACAACAATAGACAAGCATATAAAAAGCATGTAAAAATGAAAAGTAAATACAGTAGAATAAATTATATTAAAAAACAGCTACATTATAAAACAATGTAAGATACTAAGAACAAGAACATGTCTGCATCTGTTTGTGCCATGAATTTAACAGATATTTAAAATCTCTTAGAGTCGTCAAAGTCGATAACTTCAATATTTTTTGCAAGGAATACCAGGTTACAGGAGTGGAGTAAGAGAAGGTCCTTTTGACAAGTTTGCTCTGCACTGAGGGGCCGCTGCAGGTAATGATGTCCTGAGAGCGCACGCTGTAGCTGCACTGACGAAGTGATACATAGGAGGAGATGTATGAAGGCAACAGACCAAGAAGTAATTTAAAGATGAAAATGTACCAGTGAGAGAGTCTGTGTGAAGTTGATAATGACCAGTTAACCAGTGAATACAGGGTGCAGTGGTGGGTATGGTAGTCACAACCAGTTATGAATGAATTTAACTTGTAACGCACTTTTCATTAACAAAAATCTCAAAGTGATACAAAGTGCAACTAAAATCAATGATCAAATAAAAACAAATGATAAAATCAAGTAAAATCAATGATAAAATAACAAAAATCCATTATAAAAACAATGATAATATCAACTAAGATCAGAGATAAAATCATGTGGAGGCAGAGTAGGCTTGCTTAAAAAGAAAGGTCTTTAAGCCGTTTTTAAAGTCAACCAGTGACTGTGGAGCTCTCAGATAGTCAGGGAGGGAGTTCCATAGGCGGGGGGCAGCCACACAGAATGCCCGGTCTCCCATGGTCCTTAATTTGGTTCGTGGAATGTGAAGGAGATTACTGTTCTGTGATCGTAGAGACCGGGTGGATGAATATGGAGCAAGAATGTCCTTTAGATAATCTGGTGAAGTTCCGTGTAAGCATTGGTGTGTAATGAGAGCAGTTTTGTACTGAATTCTGTAGGTGACAGGAAGCCAATGGAGGTTATGGAGAATGGGTGTAATATCAAATTTACGAGCTCTCAATAAAATCCTTGATGCACTGTTTTGAATATATTGAAGCTTATGAAGGTTTTTGCTGGGAATTCCAATAAACAGGGAGTTGCAGTAGTCGAGCCTGGAGGAGACAGCATCCAACATCTGCAGAGTGCTTGCAGGATCGTTCAAGTAAATAATGTTACCATATAGTCAATGAAGGAAAGGAAAGTAGCTCAGCAACAATGTGTTTAATAGCGTACAGAGTTAGACAAGATCTATTTCTGAAAAAGAAATCCAGTTTTACTTTCAGTTTCTTCACCAAGTTTTTGACATGAGGCTTAAAAGCGAGATGTGAATTGACCAAGATACCCAAGTATTTATTAGATTCAACAAACTCAATAGGGACACCATTCGATGATATAATAGAAGAAAGGACTGCTGGTTCCGACTTCCTGTTTGAAAACAGCATCCCTTTGGTTTTTCCAGCATTTTGCACAACTTTGAGACGGAACAAACCTGACTGGATGCTGTTGAAAGTAGACTGTAAAAGCTGGAAAGCCTTAGCAACAGTTTTAGCTTGACAATAAACAACTGTATCGTCAGCATAGAAATGTATCAGGAATGAACTGACCTACATTACTTACGTAGAATTTATGTACATATGTCTTAAAGTTTTAGATGTTCAAGTTTTCTTCCTTGTGTGATATTGTTTAAACACGACTCTGCTCTCAGTTTGATAAATTTAAACTGAAAAGGAGAAGTTGAGTCAAGAAACAGAGCAAGGGGTTTGGAAAGAGGTAAGAAAATCCTCTGGACAAAGTTTATTAGCAGCATAGAACTGTGTATCTATGAAAGCATCAGCAAACTATTCAACTGTTGCAGAAGTGAATGTGTCACCAACTACCCACAACAGCACGCCTACAAGGCTGGTAGTGGGGCTGAGCAGTATGGGGAAATGATTTGAGATAATTGTCTCCAATTTTTCAGAGTGAATTGAACAGCCTATAAGGTCCAAGGTATGAACAAGGTATACTCTTCACTATATCTCTTACATTTAAAGGAGCCTGGTGGTCATACACTAGTAGTGATGACACTTTCTGTGCTAAAGACGAAAAAAATTGGAAAAATCAGGATCAGTAATAAAACAGATAGCAGAGGTGGACGATGGGCCAAGCACCGCCATCAACTGTTCAAACTGTTCCGACACCATCCTGTCTCATGTGCTCAGTTAGTGCTTGGCATACACATTATTGAGGATGACTCTAAACTACTACCACACTAAATCTGAGCTCAATATCTGGAACACTGACAGTGTTAAGAGATATTTTTTTGTTGGCTAGTGTTGATTAGCAGCAGCATTGGGTTGACTCCAGAGGTCAATCAGTTCTAAATGTCCAGCCAGTGATTGGTTTTGAACAGTTTCACTAAATTCTGTAAAGTGGTTCACATGATATTTTGCTGACAGACAAATTGATTATTTTACCATCTGGTGCTAATGTTTTAGGCAAAGATGTTGTCTAAATGTGTGCTGACAAGCAGAGCCGGAGTTGCAAATGACTGTACAACTACCACACCAAACGTTTGCTCAGTATTTGTAAAATTAACTGTCATTTCACCATTTTGACTGTGACAGCCATCTTGAATTGAGTTAACTCCAATACTTAATTAGTTGCAGATGAATATGAGCTTTATTAACATTCATTCAGTGGTTCAGAATGTTCCTGTTTTCTTTTTTTTCTTTTTTTGCTGACACATGAACACAGTTAGCTCCAACAGTTAATGGACAAGTTTTAAAAACAAATGTAGCATAATCAGAGTTTATACTGGGAATGACTACCACAAAATACCAAAACATTGTGCAATACCTGTAAAATGTTATAAGTTGCAGATATTTTTGTTTTTGATTAAGTTGTATTGTAGCCATTTTGAATGGGGTTGAGTTCCAAAGGTAAAACATTGTAGATGTAAGTCCAACAATCAGTTTCTGCCTGTTTCAATACATTTATCTGCTAATTCATGAGATATTTTGATAATAAAAGACAGGTATAGGAAAAGCAATAATAAATAATGTGTTTTGTGCATGTGCTTGTGGAAGTCCAGCATGAAACGGTAAAAGAAAATATTTCCATCAAGCTGTCCCTGAGCAAATTAGGTCAATCAAACCACCAGTTTCTTTCTGTGTGTTCAATTCAAATAAATCTTCATGTTTTTTGCAACACTTGGCTTTAATGTTATTTCACTGAACAGACAACGAGCTAAAGACGGTGAGTTTCCAGTCTGGAGCAATCACTGCAGTCAGCCAGGCAATTATTGTTAACTATGAAATTGTGCCATGATTTTCATGCTGCTATTAATTACTTCATCGCTCACATGGCCAGGAGGAACATAATACCTGACTGCATCCCTTAACATTGAGGTAGAGATTATTTATCATCATGGCTTGTAATTATTCCCGTGGTGCAGTGCATTCAAATGGATTTGCTGCGGAGCTGATAGCATAAATGTTTGATGAGATGTTTTCACTGATGTGTGACCGACTTTGCAATATTGCCAGAGAAAAGCTTTACAAGTTCCCCTCATCTCTGTTAGAGTTTTCCTCAATCACAGCTGATAATATCATAGATTTTCAATATACACACTCATCTAACACACATTCGTCAAAGTTCAGCAGTGTGAAGCAAGTTGTGACCGATAACAATCTACACGCCTGGATTCCATCAAAATGGCCTCCCTGTTTGTCAGTGAGCAAACACATGAAGAGAGAGTCCTTCTCATAAGAGTGCCAAAGTCCTCTTCTGAAAGATTAATCTGTCACCACCACCACCATAGCGGGAATCTTTTTTTATTTTTTATTTCTTCTTTTTTTATTTTATTTTTTTATTATTTTTTTTACAAATATTTGAATGGAATTAAAACTGCCTCGTGTTCAGAAATGAAAAGGAGTGACACTGTTTTGGTCAAACTCTGAAAATAGCATTGTGTGCTGTCTCATGTCATGTAATCTTACCGCTCAGAGAGTGTGGTGTGAAGGACTCTCACCAAGGTTAGGTAGCTATGGGGGATATCTTAAATGAGGCTCACTCCAAAAGTTAATTACAGGTAGCTGTAGATGGACAATCAATGATTACTTATGCGAGTATTATAAATATCGGGGCGGCCGTGGCGTAGTGGTAATGGCAGTCGTCCCCCGATCGGAAGGTTGGCGGTTCGAATCCCGGTTCCCCACACCATGTGTCGTTGTGTCCTTGGGCAAGACACTTAACCCCGAGTTGCTCCCGGTAGGACTGGAAAGCACCTTGCATGGTAGTCTGCCGCTACCGGTGTATGAATATGTGTAGCATTCAATGTGTGTTCAATGTGTCACTTTGAGATTTTCACTAATGAAAAGTGCGTTATAAATTAAATTCATTATTATTATATCCATCCTTATGCATATTTGAGCATATGTCTTGATTTCCCTACTGGATCTGTTGCTTCCACAACATAATTGAATAAACGCAAGAAAAATGGTGGATGGATGTATGTATGTACAGTATGTATGTATGTATGTATGTATGTATGTATGTATGTATGTATGTATGTATGTATGTATGTATGTATGTATGTATGTATGTATGTATGTATGTATGTATGGATGGATGGATGGATGGATGGATGGATGGATGCATGGATGGATGGGTGTGTGTGTAGATGGGTGTGTATTGATGGATGGATGGATGGATGGATTGATGGATGGATGATTGATGATGGATGAAGGATGATGGATGGATGGATTATGGATGATAGATAGATGGATGGATGATGAATGGATGACTGGATAGATGGAAAAGATGGATGGATGGACTTTTCACATTTCCATTGGGTTATCTGTATACTGTGAGTCTTGTAATGTATGTTACAAGACTTTGTTCTTGAAGCATAGCTAAAGTTTGGTTCAGTACTGCAGCAATCAGCTGCAGCTGGTGTTGGCCCCAGCAGGGACGATGATCAGACGTGTCCAAATGAAACTGCTAATTGTTCGAAACATTACAGAGAGAAGCACAAGACATTGAGCAAGAGCGTGGTGAAGTTAGACCGTTAGACTTTGTTTGATCTTGTTGAAACCCAGAAATCCTAATCGAACTGGGACATGCTAGTTTAGGATTGCAGAACACGCCTGAGGAAGCCCATGAATGTTTCATGGCATGCCCTTTTTATTTTTCATCTTAAAACACATTGTTCAGAGCACATTTGCCTTATTTTCATGATAATGTTGATGACCCGCATGGTCACTTAGTGGTGACTGATGTGTAGTATTACCACAGGTCACACAATGAAACACACAGCACACGCTCCCATAACACACACCATATGAGCTGCTGTGGGATCAGATAATAAAACATAGAGGTAAGGCATGTCCTGCATTTTAACTTTCACAATAAGAAAAACGTGTTTCTGACAGAAAGCATTCAATATGGTTCATGACACTTTCAGAAACAGTTGGGTTTAACAGTACAAAGCCTTTGTTTATTTTCACCCATCAGTGATTGTTTAGAATGATAATATAATAAAAATATATAATGGTGTCTTTGTTTTTTGTTTGTGAGTAAAATATTTATTGAATCCCTGAAAAAAAACAAGGTTGCCCTGGTTCAAATCCCGGTCCAGGGGCCTTTCTGGGTGGAGTTTGCATGTTCTCTCTGTGCTGCATGAGTTTTCTCCGGGTACTCCGGTTTCCTCCCACAGACCAAAAGCATGCATGTTAGGCTGATTGGTAACTAAACTGTCTCTAGGTGTGAGTGAGAGAGTGAATGGTTGTTTGTCTCGTTGTCCCTGTGATGGACTTTCAACCTGTCCAGGTCAGTGGTGGGATGTAACTAAGTATAAATACCTTGTTACTGTACTTGAGGGCCGAGATGGTGTAGAGGCAGGGCAGCCGGATCAGGACCAGAAGGTCTCAGGTTCGATCCCCGGTCACGGCATACCTCGTTGTGTCCCTGGGCAAGACACTTAACCTGAGTTGCTCGGTAGGACAGGCAGCGCCTTGCATGGCAGTCTACCGCTACCGGTGTATGAATGTGTGTATGAATGGGTGGATGGTTGGTACTGTGAAGCGCTTTGGGGGCCCTCAAAGGGGGCTGGAAAGCGCTATATAAGTAAGCTCCATTTACCATTTACTTAAGTACATTTTTCATGTATCTGTACTTTACTTAAGTAGAATTAATGTGCTCTTCTTTGGCCTTCAAGGCCTCAATGGTAAAGTTGGTCTGTCTTACCCGTTCATTCAGCAGTTGCGTCTGTGCCTTCTGAAGGATCTTGCTTGCCCGGTGCCCGCTGACCGATGATTTCAGTTCCAGGCTCTTGGGAATAATGCCACTTTGTCTGCATCTAAGGTTTAATCGCAAGTGGTTCCTATAGTCTGCCCTCTTCCTAGCTGTTTTTCAAACTCTCTAACAAGTTTGAGGCAATCCTGTCCAAAGTGGTTCAAAATACCCTGATGCATGCTCAATAATCCAGGTAGAAAAATCTAAAAAGGCTAAGTCTGGAACAACTCAGAATCAAAGTTTCAGCCTGTCTCAGTAATGCTAAACCACAACCTTCCAACATCAGTAGAGAAGAGAGGGATGCACTCACCACTCTTAGCAAGGACAAAAACATCATAATTCTCCTAGCAGACAAAGGAAGGTGCACAGTGATTTTGAACCAGAAAGACTATCATGAGAAAGTTATGTCACTCCTTAGTGACTTAACCACTTATGAACCGCTGAAAAGAGATCCAGGAAGTGGTTACAAGAAGAAGTTGATAGATTGCCTGAAAATTTTGAAGCAGGACAAGGCTATTGACAGTATTCTGTACCACAGACTGTACCCAGGGGAGGCCACGCCAAGTCTGTATGGTTTACCCAAAATCCACAAACAAGGTGTACCTTTAAGACCAATTGTTAGCATGATTAACTCGGTCACTTACAATGTTTCCAAATATCTGGCATCTGTACTCATCCCTTTAGTTGGCAGCTCAGAACACCACATACAGAACACCATGGACTTTGTGGATAAGGTGAGGGATGTCATCATGGAGACTGATGAAACAATGGTCTCTTTTGATGTCACATCACTCTTTACGTGCATTCCTGTTGATGAGGCAGTAGAGGTGGTCTGTTTAAGGTTAAAATCAGACACCACTCTGAACAGCAGGACCACGCTTTCCACAGAGCAACTGTGTCAACTCTTGAAACTGTGCCTACAGTCAACCTACTTCACATATGGGGAGCAATATTATAGGCAGAAACATGGATGTGCTATGGGGTCTCCAGTTTCTCCTATTGTTGCCAACCTGTACATGGAGGAGGTAGAAAAGAGAGCCTTGACGTCCTTTTCAGGGAGACCACCAAGTCATTGGTTCAGGTATGTTGACGACACCTGGGTTAAAATTAAATCTCAGGAAGTCCAACATTTCACTGATCACATCAACTCTGTGGATAAATATATCAAGTTCACACGAGAAGATGTAAAAAATGGCAGGTTGGCTTTCTTGGACTGTGAGGTATCAGTTTCTGATAGAGGAAATTTGCAAACTGAGGTGTACCGCAAACCCACTCACACAGACCAGTATTTGCAGTTTGACTCCCATCACCCGCTGGAGCACAAGTTAGGAGTCATCAGGACTCTGTATCACAGAGCAGACAGCGTCCCCACTAACTCAGGAGCCAGACAGAAGGAGAAATCACACACAAAACAGGCTCTAGAGAAATGTGGATATCCTAACTGGGCCTTCCTGAAAGCAGAGAAGAAACCCAAACAGGACTCAGCCAGCCATCAGGTGAAAAGAAGGAACCCAGACCCAGACCAGTGGTCATTCCGTATGTTGCGGGAGTTTCAGAGACATTGAGACGTTTATTTTCTAAACACAACGTCCCAGTGGCTTTTAAACCCCAAAATACATTACGGCAAAGACTGGTTCATCCCAAAGATCCAGTCCCCCGGCACAAACAGAGTAATATTGTGTATGCTGTTCAGTGTCAGGAGGGCTGTGATCAGTCTTATATCGGGAAACTAAACAGCCACTGGCCAAAAGGATGGCCCAGCACAGAAGATCAACATCATCAGGTCAGGACTCTGCAGTCTACACTCATCTCCAGGCCAGTGGTCACTCTTTCAGGGATGAAGATGTTCACATCCTTGATAGAGAGGAACGATGGTTTGAGAGAGGAGTAAAGGAGGCCATCTTTGTGAAAAGAAACCGTCCATCATTAAACAGGGGTGGAGGCCTCCGGGTTCAACTGTCCCCCTTATACAACACTGTTATTGCTAGTATCACTCAGCCCTCTGTGAATAGCAAACAACCATCAGGGTGCTAACGATCCATTGTTAGGCTGATGGTCCTCCTTGATCATGTGAGCAGCTGGTTTCGACTTCCGGGCTGACGTGGAACAAGATGGCAGCATAGAGTGAGAGCTCCCAAGTCGAAGAGAAAAAAGAAACCTCCCAAATATAATGTAAAGAAATATAAACTCTTTTTTTTTACGAAATGAGTGGAGGACATAGGAGAGTAATAACGAGAAAAATGAACAAAGACCAAGAAGATCAAGAGCCTGAAATGAAACAGGTGGATCCAGAAAACGGCGACTCCAAACAAATTACCACGCTGTTGGAGGGACTCGCAAAAGAAATACGGGACCTCAAAGGAGGAATTAAGGAGGACTTCACAAAATTCAAAGAAGAATTTAAAGAAGAGATGAAACGGGAGTTCACTGGATTTAAAGAAGAAATTGTAAAAAAAGTTGCGCAGAATGTCTCAGATTTACAGCAACAGCGACAGGACCTCACAGAGGCGCAAAGTCGGATCTCAGAGCTGGAGGAGTGGAACACGGAGGCGAAGGAGGCCATTCTGAATCTCTTCAAACAGCAAACCAAACTTCAGGAGAAGCTGACTGCAGTCGAAGGACACGGAAGACGCTCTAATTTGAGAATTTACAATCTGGCCGAACAAGACGGTGAATCTGTGCAAGAGCGGGTGGACGCGCTTCTGCGCCGAGAGCTGGAACTGCCGGAGGGAACAGATCTACAAATACAGCGCGCGCACAGAAGCACCGGGAAGAAACCACCGCAGGGAGCAACTCCGAGGTCTATAGTGGTCAACTTTCTGAAGTATGAAACCAAAGAAAACATCTTGGCCAAAGTCTGGAAAAAAAAAAAGATTCAAGTTGAAGGGAAGCAGATATTTTTTGATCACGACTACCCCGAGGAGGTGATGAAGAAACGCAAGTCTTACTCTGAGATTAAAAAGAAGCTGAAAGAGGAAAAGATTCGCTTCCAGACGCCACTGACGAGGATACGAATCCACTGGTCGGATGGGATCATGACGTATGACAACGCGGAGGACGCAGCACGAGACATGAGGAGACGAGGGCTGGAGACACAGGAGGAGGACAGCAGCGGACCATCGTTGGAGGAGAGGATCAGGAATGTGTTGCCATGGCAACGCGTTGGAATGAAGCGCACGGAGGGAGAGACCGCAGCTGCAGAGGGACCGAGTCAAGATGCTGGAAGCCGAGCGAGGGCCAGGCTGCAGGAGTTTAAAAGATGAAGAAACTTTGTTCATAAGAGAAACGGAGAGGGGGACGTGAGGGGGAGACACGGAGGTAACAAGCTTTTCCTGTCTGTAATCCAAAGTAAAAAAAAGAAAAAGAAACAGGGGGTTGGTTGAACAGAGTTATTAAAATAAAGACATGACTTAATAAGTTAACTGTTATAGTTATTTAAAGGAAAATAATTATACGTTTATTTGACTCTTAAGAAATATGTTTATGTTATAATTTAATTGCCAGCCTCTCTTATTTTAAATACAACAGATGGGACATCTTAAGACAGACTTATTTGAGAAATTATAACACCCTTACCTCCACCCCCCCCCCTCCTATTTATTATTATTTCTTATATAAAACAGATTTCTCTAATATTTATATAGAAATCGACAGGGAGATCTGTTAAAACAGTGACTGTTGGACTTACCTAGTAGGATGGGGACACCTGTTTTAGGTTTACCTCAAATCGCTAGGGGGGGCCCTTTGTACACAACAGGCTACCCCCCACCCTTCCCAACAGGAGGACAGGGCCTTAGGGGAATAAGGCCCATTTTTGTCAGGGAGTTCAGTTTTTTTTTTAGTTTAAGTTTTTTTTGGGGGAAAAGGTTAGTAGTTAGTATTGCAATGGAGAAGTTGAGAAATATTTTAAGGGATATAAACAATGGAAAATAATGAAATAATGGTGGTGTCATTGAACGTTAACGGCCTAAATAATGTCAAGAAAAGAAATAAAGTCTTAACTAAGTTTAGAAAAGAGAAGATGCAGATTATCTTTTTGCAGGAAACACATTTATCCAGAGAGGAACATGACAAATTTAAAAAATTAGGTTACAGGAATTCATTTTCCAGTTCTTTTGGACAAAAGCACAAAAGGGGAGTGATGATACTAATTGCAAATACTTTGAAGTTTGAAATGATCAAGAAAATTGGAGATAAGGAAGGGAGGTTCATAATAATAAAAGGCAAATTAGAAAACCAGCTAGTAACAATGTTTAATGTGTATGCACCCCCAGAAAGTGGAAAGACGTTTTTTGAAAAAATATTTCATCTTCTAAGTTCGGAAGCAGAAGGGATATTGTTACTTTGTGGAGACTGGAATGTGGTATTGAATTATGGATTAGACACAACAAGTAGGAAAGAAAGCAAAAAACAAATCAATAGGTATATGAATAACATGATTTCAGAAGTGGAAATATTGGATGTATGGAGAGAACTCCACCCCTTAGACCGGGATTACACTCACTATTCAGTACCACATGCAGTATACTCTAGAATTGACTACATATTAATGAATAAGGGAGACTTATTTAGAGTGAAGGAATGCAGGATAGGGGTAACAGATGTCTCAGATCACAGTGCAATCTACCTAAAAATTAATTTGAATAACAGGAGGAAAAATACCGTATGGAGACTCAATGAAGGAATATTAAATAATAAGGGATTTGTAGAGGAAGTAAAAGGGGAAATTATTAGATATAAGGAAGAAAATGACAATGGAGAAGTAGATCCGACAATTTTATGGGACACTATGAAAGCAGTAATAAGAGGAAAGATTATTTCATACACAGCATTTATACAAAAAAATAGGTTAGAAACATATCAAAGACAAATTGAAGAGCTGAAAAAATTGGAGCAACAGCATAAACAAACAAATGATCCAGAAACATTGAAACTGGTTAAAGAAACCAGAGGAAAAATAGATGAAATCCTGTTGGAGGAGGTGGAAAGGAAAGCTAGATTTACAAGGCAGACATTTTATGAAGGAGGACCTAAAGCTACTAAAGACCTGGCTAGACGTATAAAGAAACAGCAGGCATTAAGCAATATAAATAAAATAAGAGACCCACTGACCAATGAAATTCAATATGAACCAGAAGAAATTCAAAAGATATTTGAGGAGTACTATATAAACTTATACACCCAACCTCAATTGGAGGGGGAGGAGGCCATGAAAGAGTTTTTGGACACATTAGATCTACCAGCAATAGGTAGAAAACAAAATGAGATGCTGACTTCAAAAATAACTGCCGAAGAGATAAAAAATGCAATTAGTCGGGCTAAACCGGGGAAATCACCAGGAGCAGATGGACTGGGGGCATCATTCTACAAAACGTTTAAAGAGGAGTTAATCCAACTCCTATATGATTCATTTAACTATAGTCTCAAGACAGGTAAAATCCCCCCCTCCTGGAAAGCAGCTATTATTTCTGTTATTCCAAAGGAAGGTAAAGATCAGGAATATTGTCACAATTATAGACCAATATCAATCCTAAATGTGGATTATAAACTTTACACCTCTATCATAGCCAAGAGATTAGAAAATATAATGCAGGATCTGATTGAGGAGGACCAGACTGGTTTTATTAAAAATAGACAAACACAAGATAACATAAGAAGAACCCTACATGTTATAGATCATATACA